>DWGJ01000862.1:0-24177 GCA_018246895.1 Aspitha aspitha aspitha | reverse complement strand
GTAACAGAGGCTAATGACTTCATTTTTGGAACGCAGGTCCTTATCGCGCGTTGCGAAAGGGGGCTACACGGAAAAAATTAAGACCAAAAGTTGTAACGACATATACTCTGTTTGTCTCTCTCTCTCTCTCTCTTAGAAAGTAAGTCAGTTATTTTCGTATCGTCTTTCTATTTCGCATTGAACAGTGTGGTGTCGCGACGATTATTTTTGTTAAGTGTATAGTATGTAGGTTTTAAAAAAATATTATTATGACTTAAAAGAAATAAAATTTTATTACAATTCCTTCACTAATTAATCGAAAGGAACTTAGTTCCATCCGGGTGTCTCTTGATACCTCTTATGTATTTTTTTTTTATTATAAGAGAGTAGCAGACGAGCAAGCAGCAAGTAGTAACTCACTGTCGCCTGCTCATTTGTTACGTTCATCGCATAAAAAGACTAAACAAGACCCATACAAGTAATTCAAACTGCCTTTTGTATTTAACGGAACACAAATTGATCTAGGAGGATCATATATTTCAGTAAGTGCCCGTAAAACTCTGCATAAAGAAACGCCCAGGACGGTAGGGCCCGAGGATCCAGTCAAGATAATAATGTAGGTCGTTTTCATTAGTCTCTCGCATATTTTATTTGGACCTGCCGTCGACGGTTCTTCGCATTACTCGCATAATGCCTTCAAGCCTCGTTTGTCTTGTACAAGATAATTTAAGAGGAAATAATTTCACTAGACAGACTCATTAAGCTTGAATTAATTAACCAGGCAAACATAAACAAGCGCCGAGCCGAAAGGATGAAATGCTTGTAATGAGCACCTTAAAAAGTAGCCAGAAGTGCGAAAAGAAGTGAGGAATGTTTTGTTAAAGGATAACTGTACGCTTTCAAAATCTATCCGCGGTGTAAAATATTATGTTCTTATAACTTTTAACAGCTGAATGTACATATATATATTGCGGAAATATAATATGTACCACAAGGATGCGTTCTAGGTCCGCTATTGTTTCTTATGTAAATAAAAGATCTTATGGAAATAATGTCAAATATGTTATATTTTAACAAATTCATACTATCTATAAATTACTATGGTCTCTCATAGTACTGCTATCAAATTAACTAATAGTAATTAATAATATATATTGCGCCTTTGTTAAAAACTTAAATAACATAACATACTTATACTACTAAACTATAAAGTATTGATATAAATTATTTTGGTAATAAATAAGATTGTTAAACTTGACATTTTATATTACCGTTCCTTAAGGACTGGCAAACAAATTGTTACGATTAAAATATGAAATGAAATTTTATCTGTTTACAATATGTAAACTGATACATTTCTGACACGAAGTAAGTGCTGCTTCCCGCGTTACGAAGCGCATAGTTACAAACTTGACTGCGTTATGCGATATGACGAACCATGTATATGTATTTATGTATGTATATTTATGTATGTATGTATATCCACCTGTACGAGGACCGCCTGCCTGAAACCTTATTGCAGTGCATTTAGGCCAAAACGCGCATAGCTCTTTCGGCATTACTGTACTAATGAGACACTTGCCTACGTATGACCGTGTTTGTTTGAAACCGCACCGCCCTTCCTTTGACAACGTTTTTCAAAATTTTATGAAAAACTCCATTTAAAAATTGATCAAAGATTAGAAAACTAAAACAAATCAAACCTTTTTAATTTTGCACATTATTATAAATAGTGATAGCTTTAGATTTCAGTCAACCACTACACAGGGTCTAGGTTCGAACCAAGGCAAATATAATAAAGGCGAAGGAAAATATCATTAAAGTTCTGCACGCTTCAGAGGTCTCCATCACTATCCATAAGGTTCCTGACATTTGCTGCCCCAGACTTGCCAGCGTTATGGGCATAAACCTTATTATGAAAAGAGACCTATGTACAGCATTGAAACAATGGAGGGTTTGAAAAATAAACAAAATAAAATAAATAAATGACTAGCTATATGAGGGTGAAGCACGTGAAGCAAGCAGTTTATTTGTTGCAGTTACCACATTAATATTCCGTTCTCCACGAAATATTGAAAACTCAGGTGTAGCTAACTCAGTCGCTACGTGAGCGGGAATGCAATAAACGCTTTGGAAACTTCTCGAAACGCTAAGAAAGTTATAAACAGCTTGACGTTCTAGAGGATGAAACTTAGAGCATTTCGAGTGGGAACGAGAAATCCTTTACAATTGTGATAGTGAGTTTCTCTATAAATCACCTTTGAATTCCTAGCAGATTTGTATAGTATTGAAGAAGAAGAAAGTAACAAATTCTATTGCATTATTTATTTATGAGGCGAGTATGAGTGGTGAAATTGGAAGAGGTAAACGGATCGGAGACGCACTATAGAAATGCCTCAAGACTAATCTACCTAACAACCATGTAAGATGATGTGGTGAAAGTAAAAGAGGCGATTGAACTTTGTCAAGACCTTAACACATGGAAATCTCATTTTTTATCGTGATCCTTTTGGTTCTTCTTCTTGAAATCTCTAACGCACCATATCGTTTTTACAAGATTCTTATAAACGTATCTTTTCTATATCCATGATCATTCACTGGTAAGATACATTCAGTGGCCGCTAATCCGCCTGGAGATGAGCCGGCCCGTCGCCATTACTCTTGCGTCCGTTGCGGCCCGCTTTGTTACTGAGTAATGGCCACTCATCGATCACGCACCAGCTTTTATATTCGCGGTATCTCACACTGCACAGTTATGGACCGTTTATTTATGGTCCTCGTGCTGAGTGTAAGTCAAATAAGTGTAGTGCCCAAAGGCGGGTGGTTCATATCAGCTGAAACTTATCGCGATGAGGAACTAAAGTCGGCAGCAATAGGCGCTTTTATAGAGACAGTCGATATCATTGGCATTTTATAAATATCGCTTTCCTCAGTTAACTGTGATAATTCGAAGTCTTAAGCCGAAATAACCCCTACTTATAATTTTCATCGACATCCTTACAGCGACATTTTCATGATTCCACTGCTGGTGATGAAACACCTCGCCCATTGAAAAGCTATTAGGCCTTACTCCACAGTACAAAACGCACATAACTTTGTAAAGTCAAAAGTCAGGATTGCAACAATGACCTCCTGATTGGAGACTGAAATTCCAACGTAGTAAGGGCATGAAGATATATTGTGAATATTGAGTAACCCAAAAAAGCAACAAACGTCTACCTTTATAAAGATTTCCCTTTTTTTAAGATGAAACCATTATAAGCAATCGTTAAAATGATAAAACAAAATGTTCGTTAAATAAAACTTATCATCCATAACGAAGTCAACGAAACGCTTATAAAATAAACTAGAAGAATAATATAAAAAAGGCTACAAAGTAATGTGACCAGATAGTTTGCCGTCTAGAATTGATTTCGGGACTACTCCTTATCATTAGAGGTAGATATTAAAATCCCACTGGCTGTACACGAACTTTAAGTAATATTTAGAACATTTTTGATTGTTATTTTTCAAGCTTTCTTCATATCCATTAATTTGGCCGCTGCCTAAACGTTACAAAAAGACTGCTAAATTGAAGAAAGTTACGATTTAAGTAACGTCGAAACACTGAACGAAAGAGCGAATAAGTAATTGACGTAATAAACATAATGTTAATTAAGTAGTTACTGTTTTTATTGTATTTTATTTTAATGGTAAGTTTTAGTTATCCTGATAATTTCAAATCACACATGGCAACACTACGACAGAACAGCAAAAGGTTTGGAGCCAGCGACCGTACAAATTAGGTGCTGATAAAAAAATTAAACCGCCATTTTGGTTATGCTCGTAAAATTATGCCAACGACAAGATTAAATCCATTTTAGACAACGAGAAGGACCGTTTACATGAATTAATTTTAGCTGACGTAACAGGACCACGGCATCGACGTGACGGGGGACTCAAGCGGAGCACTGGCTTAAGAATCCCTTAATCCCGCTTAAAATTATATAAATGCGAAAATTTATGCGTTTTTGTCATGCCGATTTCGTTTTAATGGCTGCGCAGATAGATGTACGTTTAGCTCAGTATCCGCCTACAAAATTTGGCTGTATTTTTTTGATAAAGTACAATTTTAGTGAAAGATACTCGTATATTATAGTAGATGATTATTGTACCGTTGCTAAGGAATATACAGCCGCTAGTAGTTACATCCCATTAAATATATTGTAACCAATTTTTTTAGGAATTGTATGTATGTTTTTCAATTGAATCTAACGTCATTTGAAGGAAAATGATGTATGTAGAAAATAGAAAAACAAAGTAGTTCCAGTTCATAAAAAATGTTTTTAAAAAAAACAGCAGCAGATTATTGCGGTGCAATCTCGGACTAATTAGCATTATCTTTTATTGTTTAACGTTTCAACCTAGTATTGGTAAAATACCTATGTATTAGAAACATTACTGAAGTAGATACTTCTCGGATATGCTGCCCGAGTACCTACATACAGTGCTTAAAACAGTCAGCAAAATACAAGTGCTGCGGATTGCTTCGTTTCGTATCGGTCTTGTATAACCTGCTGCATAGACATACTTGTAGGAACACTAAATCTTGCATTGCAGCGCAAAAGCGTTGTACAAATCAAATTGGCAAGTAAATCGAAGCTGACCTAAAACTCAATCCGATCGGATCGATAAGTACCTCCTAGATAGATAGATCCTCGTGTACGTTTTTCGTCTTTTGTGGACGTAATAACCAAACCATTTTTATAGTTATCAGTGATATGAATTACTGTTACAATCACAAATATTGGAAAAAAAATATGATTTTATTTGTTCCTTAATACATTTGTCGTGTATTAAATGTGTATTTATAAGTCATTTGAAAATATAGAAGTTCACATTACGGTTTGATGTTTTATATAAAACAACATTTTATGTCTTCGACATCATCATAGCCTGGATGGCTGCCGCACGACAGCTGCTCGTCTGTTTTATTTGATAAAAGCAGCAAACGACCGGGCTTTCCGATGCTACGTTTTCATTGCAGTCCACTTACATCTCTATCAGGTTTGTAATAAAGCTCAATTTCCTTTGAAATATATCATAGAGACGTTACCCGCTGGAAACTAAAGTTGAAGCAGCTTAGTGTACCAAGTATTTATTATTTACACAGTCAACACTCGCTCCACGAAATCGACATTATTAAAAAATTACTTAACATTATATGCCATTAATAGCATTTAATGTAATAATTTAATTTAACCCCTATTTTACTACACTAAGGGTGGATATTCCAAAATGCCTCGTTTAGTGCACACGTATATAAAAATCTACCTTTCTGCAAAATATCCGGATTCTATTCTATTCTATAATTCTGCGGTTTTGTTGTGTTTTGAACTCTGGGTATATACAAGCTGTTAAACGATGAAAGAATTGTTCCAGTACTCAGGTCTGAACAGTATTTTATTTTGAACTACTTACGTAGGTACTTATTTTTGAGTACCGTCAGCGAAAGCAGCGTAACTCTATAACACAATTTCCCGCCAAAATGACCTTCCGTGTTGATTGCGTTATAAACTTACACCGAGCGCGCATGTTACAGTCAACTTGTTATAAGTTTAAGTAAAGCGTTGAATAAATTTGAAAATTATTCACACGCAAAATTTTGGGCCGTGCAGAATGCCACGGAAACGTTTTAAAAGTTATAAAGCACGTGAGCGTAAATTTACATATAACCGTTTGTTAGGAGCAATTGGCGTTGAGAAAAGTTAACTGTAATTTACAGAGGAGTTGCAATATATTTCACGACCCCCGACTGAAAACTAGGGCTAGCCCGCGCATGGCATTCCAACGCTTCTGTAATACAAACACAAATTGTTACAATTACGAAATTCCAGAAACGAAGTAAAGCCTTTGTCATGGTAACCAGATTGCTGATATACATACCTACATAATATGTATTAATGCTAAAAAAACTTTTATTTAAAAACTCTCATTTTACCCTAACACAATAAACAAATCTGCTCATCACACAACTCTTTGACCTGGAAATCGAACCTACGGCTCTAGAATAGCAGTCAGGCTCCGAACTAATCGACCAAGAGGTCAGTGTTAATAGCACAGTATCAAGCTATCAAATACGCTATCAAGCTATCAAGCTCTCAAGCTATCAAGTATCAAGCTACGTTTTTATCGTATAAAGTTTACTAAAACCATGTGGCATACTATTTTACTGTTAAAATTGGGATTACTTACAGTAAGCACCCTAAGAAAACGCTCTTGACTCTTCCCACTATCGATGGTCAGCCGGTCAAGAGCCGGTCAAGATGCTACGAAACTTAACGGGTCGTTTGTTATCCGTAATATTCCAATATATCATTACAAGACCTATGCTCAATAGATATAAACATTTCATTGAATGAAATTGATATACCTATTCATTATTATTAATATTGAATACTTATTATTATTTTCTTCCACCCTTTTATTGGTCCACTGCTAGATACAGGTGTCCTCACATAGTGAGAGGGATTTAGGCCCTAGTTTACCACACTGGTCAAGTGGAGATTGACGGACTTCACACACCTCAGATACATTATAATTGAAATACATATATATCTATAAGGTGTATAGGTGCCTTCACGATATTTTCTTTCACCATTATGACCAATATAATTATTTCTCATTTATAAAAACGCACGTAATGAGTCTGAGGTGCGGGCCAGGATTTGAATCCAGACCCCATGGAGATTTAAACGACTAAGCAATTACTGCTGACCCCACTTCTCACGGCCTGAATATATACAAGCATAGAAAGCTTAAAGTATTCCAAGTTAAAATGTCATTTTTTTGTATTTGTAAGTTATACTTGCTAAGTGTAAATATTTTAAAGTCCTTTCACAGTTCATAAAATATTCCGTAACAAACCCTTGTGAACTTACGTTGTGTATCCAAGGTGCTATCTTCCTTTCAGGCCTAACTTAATATGACTAAAGTCAAAGGTATAACGATGTAATAAAATTCTATTGAAAAACTTCATACATTACATAGGTACGTCACGATTACAAGAACTGAACATTCTTGTTCGTAAAATATCACATACAATAACGTACCTTTCATGGAATAACTTTAGATTACTTAACTTTATGTTTCGATACTTTATTCTCACGATAATGTTTATATGACAAGATTGTTTTTACACAAAATCCATTGAAGTATTTCATTGAAACAGTTCTATTTTAAGTATTGTAGGTAATGAAACGTAGAAAACAATATATATTAGGCAATAGATTTTTGATCAATTTTCTTTAGGTAAATCATTAAGCCATGTTTTCTAACTATTTGGCGTCATGCAATGCGTACAAATGAATTTTAATGCAGTAAAGTTTGTTATCCCGAAACACTGCAAATCTTAAACGCTCATTCCCAAAACATGACTTTTGACATGTTGTTTTTACTAAGCGTGCCATTGATATTTTCATACACAATTTTTTCTACACAAATTAGAAAAGTAACAATCTGAGTTTTCTCGATTCTCGGAATAGCAAACGTTCAAACGTAACAATACATCCTAAGCAGAACAATACCACCGTAGCAAATACAGCGGAAGCAAACATTTTCCTAAAAGGAAAATCAAATGAAACCCGACTCAGAAAGCGTTTTCATTTGAACCACACTGAAATGACGCCATGAATTAAAAAAATGCTAAAAAATCTTCGACAAGAAAAATTTACTGCTATGAGAGTAATTTTAAGGTTTGCCTTTTTATATCTTCCGCTCTCTATTAATTTTCAATTTGACCATAAAGCCTAAAAATAATGTTACATTTAAATTTTAAAATTATGTTAGTAAATTCCAAGTCTAAAATTGATAGCATTATCTTCTAATACGGGCAGAATTGTTACAAGAAGAAGAGTATTTAGAAAAGAGAATTTACGGTAAAGTAATATATTATTGGTTATTGAAAAATAAGTGCTCAGTTGTAATCAGACCTTTACTGGACACAGATCTCCTCTTAGAATAAGAAGAATTAAAACCACAGAATCACGACGGCAAGATTTAGTCGATATGTTTATATTTTATATAAAACTTTATTAAAAGCTTTGACTTATTTAAATATTCGTGAGCACATTTTGTATCGTCTTAATTAATGTCTTCTACATTACTCTCGTGAATCTTCGTTTAATTAGATCTGTAATAGAAGTTTTCTGTAGGTCCCTTTGGTAATGAGCGCTTTTGATTTGATTTGCTTGCTTTTACAGGGTAATATATAAAATGTATCTACGTTAAATTAATACTTTATTTTTATTTTTATACCGCCCCCAAATCCTTGCAAAGTCGCACAAAAACGTACCTTATTCACTTATTATGTCTATAGATACGCTCTAATAAAACTTTCGAACTGCGATTTAGCTCAAAGAGAACGAAATAGCCACTAAAAGGGTGACAATGGAATAAAACGCCTCAACAAAGGATCGTTGAGGTTCTCAAAGTTTGAATCCGATTCGATTGAAGCGACCTTCGAAAACTTTTGACGCGCTGCTAAAAGGTGTTGTTACTTTTCATTTACAGGTAACCATGCTGATTATTACGTACCATTGAATATAGCCTGGGATACTGGGTGTTGACATGTCATCACTTTCTGACTATGACGATTATTCGTGATCGCGCTTTTTCTGGTGTTAATATGGAAAACAATATTTACACGATGCGTTGGTATTCCATTGCGCAGCGAAGCCGAAGCACACTTCAGCGGTAAGACACCTCCCAAACTAAATCAACCGACCCCACTTCACCCATGACTACGCGCGAACCATATGAATAAGTCATATGATGATAGGCCGGTAACGTTCATACTGCGTCCACGCTGATATTCGTCTCTGTGTTCTATTGTTATAATAAAAAAGGTTATATTTTTCTAGTGACACATGCCTTTATTCGTTCTCAAAGAAAATGCCACCGTGCTTAACAATACACGAATGAGTCCTTTCGTGATATGACAACCATAGCCAACGATGACATCTACGGATAGCCCTAAAAGCAAAATATAACACATATCAACTGTGCAACAGATTTGTAAATAAATGTATTTTACTAGCTTATCGGCAACAAAGGGAAATTTTATTATTTACGATATTATGTGGCGGACGTGGCGTCCATGCCAATTGGCCTGTAACCAAACTTGGGGCGTGTAAATTTACATGGAGCGTTAGTATTCCAAGGCAATTCAAAGTTGAGCCACATTTCATCGGTAAGACACCTCAACCCAACTAAATCAATCGACCCCAATGGACCCTCACTACGCACGGGCAACATGAATAAGTCATGCTACGTAAGCGCGGGACTTGTGAGGCTAGTGCAGTAAATAAATACTATGGATCTGTTATAGATCTACTAATACACGCACATTCATTTCTAGCTTGAATCAGCTCTTATTGCGACCTCTGTTTCAGCATAGAGGTGTAAAGGACCATCTTAGCCAGGAATAGAAGTAACGCAATGTGACCAACTTCTAATACAGAAGATATTACTGACTATAAATGCATTTATACTAACCTGACTAAAGATATTACCAGTCTTTTTCTTAATAAATTCTTATCAGTTGGTTAGTTTATTCAGTTACATTAAAAACATAATAATATTCAGCAATCATATTAGAAACCAGTGATTAACAATCATAAGCTATTTTATATAAGCTATTTAACTATCATAAGCTTGTTCCACAATGAGAGCCAGCGAAGTGACTGATCCAGGCTTAGCATTATGCGTGACTGGAATAAACCAAGAAGGAGTAATTATATTTTCGTGGAATAGTAATACATTTCTGTCTAATCTTCTTTGCTCTCTCTACAATTTGCGATTGTGATAAATCTACCTAAACAACTTTATCGATATTCTATTGTGCTAAGGTAGCTTATTGAGCATAAAGTACTATTATTGGAAACTCAACAGTTTGTAAGTAAAGAGATAATATGTTATCAAAACATGGGAAACCTATGAAATGTTACAAGCATTCTTACGGATGTGAAAGTAGAGGAAAATATTACAGTTAAAGTTATTACTTTGTAGCTATTTGGAAACGAACAATTTAGGGGTTGGCACATCTTTGGCCAGCTGATTTTTCCGACCCCATATTGAAGCATTAAAGAATGCTGTACGGGAGTAGATACTTCTCATTAGACCATAGTCTACCACGTTCGCCTAGTACGGATCGGTAGACTTTACGATCGGTAGACCCCAAAAAACGTGATGTTTACATTACCATTTATATTGACTGATATTGCTTTTTTTAGTTATAAAACGCACCTAACAATGAAACTTAAAGGTACCAAGATTCGAACCCAATCATGCGGAGTGAACTGAAACTCGAACCACAAAGTTATCATAATTCTTACTATCCACGGACGCCAAGAACATACAAAATATATCAACTGACGTCCACAATTCTATTTATGTACGAAGTTTGAACTTGATCGCACGTAGGTATTACAATAGTGAAACTAAAACAGAATTCCGTTGTATATACATATGTATATACAAATCGTTCGCTGACCAACAACAGCCGTTACTAGTAACCCAATCAGAAACAACTGAAAAACTTATGATTCACGATATTATTCGTACGCGTGACTACCCTGCAAATTGCCTCGCTATCGAAATTATCGATGTAAATAACGCGTAGTACATTAATTCAGCGCCCGTTAGTATTCTACGATGTGTCGGATTTGGGCCACGTTCGGTAGGTGAGACATCCCGCGCCGACTACAATGGCCCTTAGAGGTGAAATGTTAACTTTCTTTATTATCATTTTGCCCTTTTTGTAGATTAAGTGGATACCTACTGCAAACATTATTTTGTAGCATTTGATTTATCGAAGTTATGGTAGTCGTTTACATATATGTATTATCTGTGATAAATAATTTTAAACTTAAGGTAGCTTGTACTTACCCTGTGACAAATTTCAAGCAATGTCTGTCGTTCTGTTCGCAACACGTTTTATTAGATCTATTCTGAGTACGGAGTCACAGAATTGGAAGCATGGAACGTAATCGAATGAATTCATAATAATCATTACATTGTCCATATACCCATACTTTCATACTAATAGTATAAATGCGAAAGTCTACTTGTTTGCTTGTCCTTCTTTCACGTCCAAATGGAGCAAACGGATCTATGTGATTTGGTATAGAAATAGGACATCGACTTTTTTCGCAGAAAAATGTCGAATTTTCGTAGAAAAATACGTTTTAATCGAATAAGCATTACAGACGGCGTTACGAGAGCAACGGTACGACGTGTGGACAACACGCGAGCGAAGCCGCGACAGTTGCTTGTACGTACATACATATATGTATTATGTATATGGCGTATTCGGGTGAAATCGTGACAATTTTCTCGGCTTTCATCATAAGGATAAACACATAGCAATAACTTTTATATTTTTTGTTCGCTTTGTCTCCGAACAGGCCATTGAGTTAGAAAACTCGATTATGACAAACATCGCAAAAAACCTTTTATATCAGCAACACTAAAGCCAACGTGCATAGACTTATAGCATAGCGTGTAGCGGTAAGACGTTCTTTCCTGTCACATGGGTTCGCCCGCTCTGTTGTAGCATATCCATTCGACATACGTATAAAATTGGAATAAAAATAACACATGCAATATTTATAAAAATCAAAATATTTCGAATTAATTTACTTCAGTAATTAACACACCAGTTGGGTTATACTTTTATATGCAGCTTCTATGTGACAGTCGTAATTTACATTAAACGCAGGAAATGCAGGATGTTCAGGAAACTATTCGCTATTCACGAGACCGTAACAAACTTATCCTCGAGAGCCAATTACGGAACGGATAACAAACTCTACCCGCAGTTCCCTGCACTGACTTACTTTACAACGTTGCTTATCCAGTCAAAAGCGCCAAAGGAATACTGTCTTGCTGAAAGCATCTCATCTTGGCTTTGGTTAGCTCTTTGAGATAGCAATTTTAAGTGCTGTAACGCTGGAATCTGGAACTTTGAAATGGTGTGCACACATCCAGTCGTCTTTGGCAGGGCTTAATTTATCGAGTTCCTATATCCCCACATTTTCTTTCAAATCGTTTCTCGTGATCGAAGAGAAACGCTAAAAGAACTGCCATTTGAATTTAGTTAATTCATTGAGTTAAGCTTTGTAACTTAATCAGAATTGTTTTTAAACCTTTAATTGGTTTCCATTAGCTTCTCAATACTCTTATTAAATCAATTGCGTTTAATACTTTTTATGAATTCAAATTGTACTTTATCGGACATTTTTATTAATAGATTTTTTTTATATTCAACAGGTGCGAATAAACTAAAAATAATTATTAAACTTTAGACTCGCGTCTGTGAATTTTGCACATATATGATTTTGCGACTTTTTCTTTTAACTTAAAATTTGCTGTCACTTTTAACAACTCTTTATTTCTCGTGCTGGATACGAGTTTTCTTTCATAATGAGAAGTTTTAAGGCTAGGTCTACCACGTTGGCCAAGTGCGAATAGAGAATACAAAGCTTCATTCCACCTCAGAGAACATTATGTAGAGCTTGAAGTTCGACAGGTTTGTTCCTTATTATATTATAGTTCAGCGTATAGGAAGAGAAATGAAATGGAACCTAATCTATAAAACGTATGTCAATATTTGAACCAACATGATCGGAGTGGAAGCCGGATATAAAATCCGCTATTACTGTCAACTGACAGCATCCAAAAATAAAAACTCCGCAAAGCAACAGTACTTCAACAAATTTAATGTTGGCGTTTTCTGTTCAACAACAGCAATTTACGATATCCTTGTAATGTCCTCTCCCAGAGTTTATAATGGAAGTTGATGATGAAAAATTATGCCGCGTTACTGCAAAGCAGTCGACAGTTTTTGGACAGGAATTTGATAACAAGTTCCCCGGGGATGACCCGTAGCCTGAACTGTTATATAACGGGTGTAATTTAGGTAAGATGTATCATTCTCCTGAGTGATGGGCGCGGTATGTGCTGAATAAATGATGAATGAAATATGAAATGGGTTTGGACATTCGTAGGAAGTTCTTTTCATAAACGTTAAATATTTAGTAGGCAGCCCGAGTAGGTGCCTTTTTTTGGTGACGAAGGGATGGACCATCATAAGGTGCCGCGTAGCCTTCGGAGAGACACTGGGTCGTGTGATATTTCTACCCCCTCTTGGCCTTCCTCGACATTATTTGGAGGACTCTAGAATCTCGAAATAACGCATCAGTGTAGTGTACTCTTTACTCTTGACCTGCCCTGGATAAGGCATCTGTCTCACCCTATCCTACGTGTTTGCTACCCTCTTCGCAGAAAAAAATAAGAAATACCCCCTTCGATAAAATTTCAAAATATACCCACATAAAGTCCATTGTTTTATTACTATCCTGAAGCAACCCCCCACTACCTCAATTATTATTATAATAATATTAATATTTCTACAAATACATTACCAACTTTTAATGTCCCGAAATATATCGTATTTGGAATTATTTTCAATTGCTAAGCAGCAACGTATTTTATACTCCAGAAAGAACTCGTAATGTAGGTCCCCATTAAAATTTATCTTTGTTAATATTAGCATAAAAGCCTTTGAACTTGGGGACCGGGTAACTTCAATTTATATTCGTTACAGTATCTTCACTTAAGTTCTTGAAAAAAATTCGAGAAGAAACATAGTAGGTTATTATCTATTGACTTTGTTTAAAATTGATACATGCCTTAACATAAATAACGTTAAGTAGTGTATGTAGTTGCCATAAACACACGAAACAAACAAATATGTTCATAATTGGGCACGTGTAATTACTTTATTATATTTAACGATGTAATAATTTATTTTGTTACACATCATACCGTTATTGCACGTGTGACGCCATTTATAGCGGTTATTTTATGAAAAAAACCAGCCTATGCCGTTCTCGAGCCTTTCAACTATTTCCATACTAAAAATTCCATCGGTCCGTTGCGCCGTTTTGACACGAAGAAAGGACAAACAAATAATGTCGCATATAATAATTGTATGTAGACAGAGTATATATTTATATAAATATATTTGTCTTTCATTTCTGAATTTCTTTGACGATGAATCAAGAATGTTAAATTTCTATAAAGCTTTCCCACAACTAAGTTCCGCTCCACATCCTCAAGAGACGACGAATTTAACTAGCACTTTGTAAAACAAAGTTGGGACTCAGTTTATCTCGTAAGCCTTAAAACTCCAACTGAACAATGATTCAATTCAATGCATTTATATAGGATGTTTAAGAAATTGTCTATACCTACCTACATTATTGTACGTACCTTGTAACTTATTGTATCGTCTCATATTATTTATGTGAATAATATATCCGTGGAGTTAAGCAAATTGTATACAAATGTTTTCCTACATACACATTATTTACTTATGTATATAATATATTATGTTATATATCTCATACCTTTATAAAAGGGAAGTTACAATATTTGTATAGACAATAATAACAATTTCGACGTTGAGCCTTTAATGCCTTTGAATGGTAAGCGTAATATATTTCTATAAATATTAGTACCTCCTCCATACGAACGCTTCATGTAATTCATAAACGACCCTTCCGCTAAGGCAATTGTAAATAATGAAAATGAAAGCTGAAGAAAGATTAACGTACTCTTTGAACCGAATTTAACGTTAGAGTTATTAATAAAATATCAAGAGTTTAGTTTAAAAAAAATTGTATCACGTATTGGGTGTAATTTTGCATTTGTTGTGGTTCACTTTGGTTTTAATTGTGTACATCATCTCACTGCTAGCACTCCACATCGAATAATACAACAAAATACAAACATTTCGGTATAAATGTCAATGTTATAACTAAACAAAAACATTTACAGATAAACAAAAAGGCTATTTCTATTTTAGTTGGTTACCCCTACATCTCTGTTATACGTGCCTCGAAAAATTATTTGATTTACGCGCGACGCTTGTCGCCAAAACTTTAAAGATCGATACAGAATTACTTCAGAGCCTGAAAAAGCATTACGCGTAGATAATACTCGACGCAAAAAAGACTCATTCACAGTTAAAAGTCAATAACTTGGATTATATACACAAGGTAAAAAAGCTATTTCATTAAAAACAACGTCTGAAATGTTTCTACATTAAAATACTGTTTTATAAACCGTTTTTCGACTTTTATTACGAAACAACAAAATATGACTTTTTTCTGCTTTGTCTGTTTTCCTTTTCTTTAGGTAACTTCCTATATTTTATAATAGGATCTTGTAATGGAGAAATAGGAATCTTTTCACCAGTTTGTTCTAGAAAGTAAAAAGCGCCATCTACCGAACTTACGGAAAAGTTATTTTTATAAGTAACTATATAAGTAACTAGATGGTGCTGTACTATTTCCTAAATCACGCTAACGATGTTATCGCGTAGTTTACATAAGTAGTTGTAAATGTATGCATGTACAACGCATCTGTCTAATAGGCAGCAGTGACTATTTAACACATATTTTTGTATTGCATAAGGCATGTTACCCTTATGCTTATTATATGAATGCATTTGAGGAGCCATTATTCCTATGTCATATTGAATAATATCAATAAAATAATTGAGAAGCGAAAAATGAAAATGTAAATTTACTAACATGTAAGTGTTTTTTAGCTCATTACAAGTATGCCTTTGGTATGCAGCACACTCGACTCTAAAAGAATTTGAGAACGGCGACTATCCTTACGTAAATCTGTTGGCGGTGCAAATATGCAAATAAGAGTTTCAAGAATCACTATACGACATTTTTATTGTCTTATCTCTGTTACTTTTATTAAATATCTTAGATAACTGATTGGAAAGAAAGGCACCTGATCCCAAACTAGGTGGTGTATGTACGTACTATAGTAACCAGACAAGTGAGAAATATACAAGTACTTTACTTGTATTCATATTTTTATTACTTCAATGCAGAATAAACAAATCTCCTCGTAATACAAAATAGAAACAGCTCCGATAACATTTAAAATGGAAATAGTAAAATTAAATCTTATTCAATCGCTATATAAACTAACACTATTTTCTATTTAATTTCGTTTATTTTTCGACTTCTCTTCAACCAACACCGAGTGGTCTACTTCTTTAATATTTCGTTTCAAATTTTCATTAACACTCTCCAAATTCAATGCTTGTAGAGTCTTAGAGCTATCGTTTGCTATAAATCCAACGTTATCTCTGCCATTTATATTGCTATTCGTAGCATCTTTGCTTTCAACCGGTGCAGGTTCTTGAGGCTTCTTAGAATCTGTAAAATAATGATATATATCTTTGTATATAGTTTAACTGCCAGTTCCAACGCGCTTTTTCATTTCAGTTCTATCAATGGACTTTATTTTAACAGTAGACCAATTAAGATTTTAGAGGATTTTGTTCTGCTGTTGGAATACCATTCTTCGTTCCAATATGCGTAACTTTCACAAAAGCTCTTATCATAATGTACAAGAATGATCTTGGGCCACTTTAAACAAAATTTTTCATATCTGCTACAATATAGGTACTGCAAGATATGAAGCATCAGTTGACTTACTTCCCAATATGAGTTTGAAAATGGTCGAAAACGGCGAGTCCACCAGCAATGTCACGATAAAAGCCACTATCATCGTTATCATCGTGAAAGCCATGAAGTGGAACAGCTGAAATCGGTGATTACATTACATTTAACGATAAACAGAAATGAGGGTAGTTGAATAAAAAAAATCCCCTTAATATATAATATGAGCTAATCCCGTGGAACTTCGGGGCCAAAGTAGCCTATAATGTCCTCTATCGTCCGGTGAAAATCGGTTCAGCCGCGCCCGAGATACCCCGGACAAACAGATATACAGACAAACAGAAATTTAAAAACTTACAATTAAAGGCAACGTGAAATACATAGGTGCAACTATTGACGAGTAATATCCGTACATTATAGAGAAATGTACTAAATATATCGCGTAGGAAATACGTGCGGGCAGCTTCCATATGTGCAGCGTTAGGAACCAGTTGATCAGTTCTGAAAGAGAGGGATAGCTACTTGAAAACCATATAGAAACGAAACAAAAACCTTTGTATATTATTAGGGCGAATCGGATAAATCTCCCCTTCCCTTCTTTCCCCCTGCCCCGGTACCTGCCATCTTTTGTTTCGCAAAAAAAGCAAACGGATTCTGAAAATCGTCCATATCTCAGATCTGGATAATTAGTCAGTCACAAGTGTCACAAGTATTGCTTTGGAAAGCAAGATGTATAGATTAGTACCTATAAAAATTCATAGTTTTAAGTTAGTAACATAAAGGAAATATATGCTAATAAGTAGGTACTATAAAGTAAGCGTAGCCACACAACTACCGACATTTTAGGACCAAATAGTTGTCAAAGGCCCATATACGAAGTAACTCTTGCAGCTTATGTTATTTAATAAGTGCTGAAAGTTTTTTATTATAAGCCTGAAGGGCGTACAAAACCAATACGAGTACATTGAGTCTAAGTACATATATACCTTATAATTTGAACTTGAAACATTAATAAAGAACACTATTACCAGCCCTCCCCTGCAAACAGGCGAAGATAATCCAACCAAGGCCCAAAACCCACAGCGATCGCAAAAAGGCGTTGAATAGGTTATCAGCGATTTGATTGTCCCAATCCGGTCTAGTTGATAGCTGAGTGCAGTACATTGCTACCACAAGCAATAGTAGCGCAATGACTAAATTTACGTATGTCAAAATCTGTGGAAATTACACGGATTAATAATCTTAAGGTGTTCGTGCAGCGTCAGATTATAGTCTCAGTCCAATCAGAAATAAGATTAATGTTGTTAGTAGACTCATTTTTGCTTATGGGGAGACTTTTAAAACGTACCGCGGTCTTGGGAGAGGGCGGGATTCTTACCGCATGTAAGCCCTCTGTGTTGCTGCTACCCCTAAAGACAACTTATGTGTCATATGTCGCGTGTCATAAAGCGCATCTAAAGGAACACAACAAAACCAGTGGACTGGAAAAGTACTTCAAGGTATAACGCAAATATGTTTTTTCGTAGACGCATCTACTCAACCAACAGAATACCTACTTATTGACAGCTATTTGACTCGACAACCAATATTCAATTTTTGCACACTGATTTATGTGCATTTGATATAATTATAATAATTATTAACAGTAATATAAATCAACCCAAATACCTATACGCATCAACTTGTGATTTGTAATATATAAATTTTATGTTGCGGCTTCGTTAGAGTTAGAGTATTCCTAATTGTTGTATCGTTTCTTTAACAGATGGCGCTGTCACTAAAACGTATGTTTTAGAAGTACCTACCCCAGCTAAAATCTAAATCTGGTTAAACTCTGGTTTAAACTAAACTTGTGTGACAATTTCAAAGGTTTCAATGAAAAGCTTATTTAATTATATTTGGATTACTCAGCTACAAAAAGTGACATTATTCTATTTACCTTAGATATATATGTCTTATTCTTCATCCAGAGATGAAATATATATCCATAGATCATTCCAATAAGGAACGGAGGAGCTCTCGTCATTATATTTATGTAGTAATGTAAAAAGAAATCTATTAAATCATCTGGTCGACTGTAAAGTAAATGTTAAATTAATATTATTGTTATCGGGTTTTAGTGAAATAATTATAATGGGGCAGGTGATAGACATCTTGGTATTGGCTGTGATCATTAGTATCGATGTGATGGTACGATCTGATACTAACGCTAATAGCAATTTTGCGATGGTGTTATTTAATTGCTTATTTTAACATCTAATATTACTTTAAATTTAATATCCATTTTAAATTAATCCTCTTTTGATTTTTTTAAGATTTGAGTAATTATATTTTTATCAATCATATGCATATGTATGGAATAACGATGTTATTTCTTTGTTACTATCATATCACTCACTTGGGTGATATGATTCCCGATGGGAGGTTTTTGATGAACACGTAAATAGTAGACCCGGTGAGTGTCAATAGCAAACTTGTAGTTAACGCAATCCAGGCTGCTCGTCGGCTACTTAGGACCCAAAAAAGAATTATAGGCGATAGTATGTGGAGTTGCACGTCGAGTGAAAGGTACCAAGTCACGCTGACACACTGAAAATATTTAGAAAATACTAAAAAATGCTAGACTAGGTCCAATATTGCAATAATGAAACCTACATTTAGGGTGCGTTTCCACCAGGGATGAGCTAGGTTGAGTAGCGAGGACTGTGTTTGTTAAGAACCAGTAGGAGAGAAACGTCGCTTCGCCGCGCAAGCGTACTATGCGAGGCTAGGTAAATGAAGGGATCCTATTGGTTCTTAACAAATACATACATTCCTCGCTGCGCATCCTCGCACATCCTTGGTGGAAACGCAACCTAACTGCTTTCGTCTTTCGACGTATAGTTTTGTAAAGGTTTGAGTTTTACATTTATTTTCAAAATCTTTCCTTTTATGATTTAGAGATTTCTTTTATATATTGAGAAGTTAGAAATTTGATAATAAGAGAGGTTGGTGTAATTTAAATTAGATTAGGAAATGCAGATTTACCGGTTGTCGAGGATTTACAATAGTCTGCACATGCAAAAGCGTGGACCACCAATACTCTCTGCAATGCGCCGATTGCAGAGCCACTCGTGTCCAGAATGGGCCATCAGATGTTCGTAAATAGTGCGACGCTTCGAATAGAACAACAGTCGCTAAGACCGGAAACATTCGTAGCAAACGATGCAGGTAAAATATATGGAGGTTCTTCAGTAATTGCACTGCAAGAAACAAATTATGACTAAGTCTAACTTAATGATGACTAAGTTATGGAAAACTTAACAAAAAGAAATAACAAAAATTGGAGCGTAGTAATGAGAAATGTATGGATCATTACTACGAGAATAACGAATGATTAACACGATATATGTATAAGTAAACTTTAAATGGAACAGAAAATGTAACTAACCATTTCAACTAGTCGTGTACTCAAGGATAGAGGGCGCTGTTTACTTAAAAACGTACAATGATCGTATTGCAAAGAATCTGTCCTTTTCAATTATGAACTAATGAGCTAACTCGATTCATTAGCCCAGGGTTTGATACCTAAAGGACTAAGTTGCATGAGCGCTTTTTGTCGTAATAACTTCATAAAGCGAGCGAGGCATGTCTTAGTGGTAATCCCAGTTCAAAAGCTATCCCAGTACATTTGGCATCTTATACAATATGCGTGCTTTTGAGTTTAAATTGTTTTCAAGTCTTTGCGAATATTCATAAGTTTTTTATTTCTTATGCATATGTTTTGTGAAGTTTAGAGAACGTTAGGTAAATTGAGAGTAGACTACAGTAATTAGAAAAACTCTTACTTCGACCTATTTTGCCGGCGGTATTATAAACAAGAAGCAGACCGCTTAGAAAGAAGAATGTGTCCACTGTTAGCGGAGCTGTCATCACCCACCACGCTTTTGATGATGTTATCCACTGAAATTGAAAATGCATTCGTTGCATTCATTATAAAGCACTGCATGCATTTTTTATAAATACGAGTAAGTCGGTGACCAAAATTCCACGCATTCTTTTAAAAAGCATACAAAGATCAGCAATAAGGTTGATACGAGTAGATTAATCATAATTATGTTTTATCGTACGTACGATAATTAACGGGATGTAAGGTACCTCGAAAGATTCAATAGGATTGCTGAACTGGGTTGTCGTGAAGAAGCTGTGCCCTACCAACACCCAGAACGTGGCTAAAGCTCTGACGCCGTCCAGACATTCCAAGGAGCCAGGGCTCGATTTGAACGACAAGAGACGACGTGAATTTGTATACACGGAGAACGAACTGTAAACAGTATTGATATCCTTTCGACCTGGAAAGTGATTATTAGGAATTTTATTACCACTAAATAAAACACGGGTAGAATAAAATATATTAAAACAGTAGTAAGGTTAAAACAACTATAGGTTTTGAGAGTGAAGTGACTGAGTATTATGAAAAACATGTTTACCTTTTTTAAGACATAAAGATTGAAAGAGATCGTAACAAGTACTAATGACAGTAACAGCACCAATTATAGAAAACACCACACTGGAAAAAAAAAATCCTTAAAACATGCAACAATAATATAGCTATTAGTTACATATTATTTAGAGATATAGGGTAGAAATTGTTTCGTAATTATGCCAATTTGTAAATGAATTATTTTAATATGAATCAAATTAATATGAATCAAATTTTGATTAATAATTAATTAACGGTGGAGCAAAAATGCGCACAGCCTAGAATTGTAATACTCGTTCGTTGTAATGCTCTCCAGAGTATGCGGAATCTGCGAATGCTAGCATGTTGTAATATGGCTTCAAACCTAGTCATTTCGGTAGGAGATCCGTGTCCAACAGTAAAATAATAAAAGAGTTAAAATACGCAGTCAGCAAACCTATTTACATAATTCATTCGTGTTACTTACACTGATTTTCCTTATCTAAGTGTATTAGCGTAGTTATCAATAATGCCCAAATAGATACCGTTATAATAAGCGACTCATACCACGTGCTAGAGATTATTAAAATCGTTACATTTGAAACTGGTTCATTCGCTATTTGAGTATTTTATAATATAAATGTTGCTAATCATCTTTATCGTACCTAATCTTTTCAGGGTTCATCCGATTTAACACAACTTCACAGACACTCACATTTATAATATTAGTATGGATTATTTGTATATATAGTAAGAAATAAGTCATTTGAATGATTATTCTTTTAAAATAATCGCAATTTCTTGAATTCATTGCTTTGTATACGTCATCAGTACGCAATCAATTTTTTTTTATTCTTATCCCTGTTTGGTTGTTTCATTGGAATATAGAGCAATTTGTAGGGAGAATAGTGTAGAGGGCAGAGTACTTTTTATGCCGCAAATAATGATAATAATAATTTAATTAATAAAAGTCAAACAACAGTAAGCTGGTAGAGAATGCATCAGACATTTAATTTTGTTCCTTAAGTATATTATATTTGAGATTAATAAAACATTTGTAAATAAAATAGATTTTAATTGTTGAAAATTAACTCACGTTGCAATGTAGTCTGCGGCGGCCCAGGGTTTATCATCGGGAAGGCGGCAAGACATATCGCTGTACGTAAAGCCGATTTCGGTCATGTTAAATAGAAAACCATTAATCGCCTCCTTCGTGGTACAGGGCCTCGGTATGCATATAGCTAACTCAAAATCGACGCCTGCAAAAGAACTATCAGGGCCATTCCTTGAAATTCACTCGGGTAAACGACGTCAACACATCATAGTTTAAGTTAGTTAGTATGTTTTACTACAACATAATTTAATACAACAAATTGTTTAATTTCGAGTGTTTTTTTTTATCAACCCTTGCACCATTAGAGGACCTCGCTAAATGTACCTACCCTAAACACGGTAAATTTAGGTCTTGCGTCGCCACTTGTTTTTAGATGCCTTAGATGTTTGGCGATTAAATTATTTTTTATTCTTTCCTTTACAAAACTATCTCACCATAAGACCTGTGTCCAGAAGTGGACCAATAAAAGGGTCGAAAAAAATCCAAAATGTGTAATGAATTATTGCATTGTAATATTATTGACTGGCCTCCTGGTCGAGTGGTTAGAGACCCTGACTGCAAAACCGTAGGTCGTGGGTTCGATTCCCACTCAGGACAAACATATGTGTGATGACCACATTTGTTTGTTCTGTGTCTGGGCGTAATAAAAATATCTATATAAGTACTATATAGTATGTAGATGTATGTTTATCAACTGTCCGGTTACCGTAACACAGGCATTAAATTGCCTAATTTGGGATCAGGTAGCCGTGTGCGGAATTGACCCCGTTATTATTATTACCAGCATTTTACCTATCAATGTTATCACCGCCCACGAAACGCGCGCTCAGGGCGCCTTTCTGGATGTTCACGTTTTCAAGTTTCTGTAAGATATTATTGGTGACACGCAATTCGGTCGGGTCGAATCGTAAGGTTTTTGCGTCCAAGCTTGAGGGCAAGCGCAAATCTTGATTAACCGGCACTGATATACGACAGTATTTGCCGCTAATAACCATATCTTCGACTTTCTCATTGATACCTAAGCATTGGTAAAAGTTCCCCAAGTCCACAATGTTTCCCATTAATATACCCCTCGGGACTCGTATCCCTGCGTCCAGATCTGCAAATTAATTGTGTGAAGACATTGACACCATTACCTACTTCGAAGTAGTAGCTATCATATTTTTTTATAATTATTTTTGGATAATTAAATGATAAATAATTTTTAACGATATTTAATTTAGTAAACGATGTGCAAAGGCGGTTGCAAGAAATAGTTTGTTTATGATTAAAATTTTATTTGAGTTCTCGCTTAAGTCGTTTGATCTCGCGTTTTTGATGGAACATTTTTGTCAGATAGCTGATGTTATAAGGAGTTAATTTTCTAATAATATCTTATATTTCATAGTCAACTACAAGGTATTTTACGTGACTGAATTTGCGAGCGCAGCTATTGATAAATACATTCAAATTAAATATTGACATGTAGTCTTGTAAAGTAAATAGAATACTTATATCAAAATTACATTTTAATCAGCTATTTTCTTCATCTTTATTTGTGTTATGATATGAAAAAGTCATTAAATAACATTTTCGAATGATATTACTTACATGTGGCTAACAAAATAGAATTATTCCTCGATAAATATCTCAATTGACGTTGACACAAATCTGGATCTAACGCATCTTCAAGTACACGCCTACTTATGGGGTATCCTTCCGAAGTGATATCAAAATTCGAATAACAACTTATATTTAAAATAAATAAACAATTGAAAATTAACCCAATCAAAAGTATTTTTCGAAACATGTTAATGATTTTTTTTATATATTACATCTATAATAAGCAATAGATCCAGCACGCGCGAACGTTTATTTAAAAATAACTATTCATGGCGTCAAACCACTTCCACCTTATCAGACAAAATAGTTTGATGCAATGAGTTAAGTTATCGGCCATGCACTGAAAACGGCACAAAAGCAAGAAGATACATTACAGGATTGCATAATTTTCTTAAGTCATTATCTATATATTAATACGTGAAGCGAAAACTTTGGACCCCTTTTTACGAAAATTGCGCGCACGGAGCTGTATGAAATTTGGCACACTTATAGTTTATGTGTAGGAGAAG
>DWGJ01000861.1:0-24194 GCA_018246895.1 Aspitha aspitha aspitha | reverse complement strand
AAAGAAGTGAGACGCTGAAGTGCTAACTGAGTTATTGACATATTTATTGTGTCATATAAATAATGACACTGAACAACTAAAATTAAATCCATCATTTGACAATCATCATAGTGACATAATGTTTAAAGGAGTTGATTAATAATTATGCCATAAAACACGTTGTTTTTGCATTGAAAATTAGTATAAATGTTGTTTATTGTTACTTATAAATGCTTAACATTACAACTACATTTGCCTTTGTTATTACGAATATGTCTACAGCTATGTATGTATATAGCTGAAAAGTGCTATACATGATTACCAAATAAAATGTTGATTTCTATTTAATATAGACGGGAGCCAAGGGCTGATGGCTGGCGTCTCCAAAGCAGTGTTTTGGGTGATCGTTCTAACCGTCCTCCTGTGCACCAGCGGAGCGGCGTTCGTAGTGTTGTTTCTACGAAGAAGAAGGTATTTTATTAATTGGATTTATTTCTTTCCTGTCTCTGTATTTAAATACATAATCCAATTGTGTTTGTGTAAAATTTAAAAGATGTAAAAGAGTGTATCGATAACGGTATCTTTATTAGTATTGTAGAAGTGCTGTGTAAAAGATGTAAAAGAATGTCGAAAAAGGCATTTCTATTAGTATTGTAGAAGAACTGTTCCCTATTATTATTACTGTTCCCTATTTGTTTTTATCTATTTTTTTAATTAATTAATTCATTTTTGCATGTTACGATTTTTATTATTATTTTTTTCCTATTTGTTAGTTTTTTTTCCTGTTTTTGTATTTTGTTGTTTCTGTGTCATGGTGTGGATGGCGGAAAATAAACTCTTTCTTTCTTTCTTTCTTTCTTCATTGCGTTAAGGACAAGGCCACCCAACAAGCAGCAGACGCCGGAGCTGCAGCTGAACGCGGCCGACGGCCAGTACGTCGTCGCCTACACGCTCAAGCCGCCGAAACAAGCGCAGCCGGACATCTTGAATCCCCCGCCAGGTAATAGACGATAAGTAACTATTTGAAATATAGTATTATTACTATTAATAATATATTGAATAAAATACGTGTACACGAAAATGTAAGATACTAGATGTGCCCGCGGCTTTGCTCGCGAGGAAATCAGTTTGTCACAAAATTCGTAAAAAATAATGTTTTTTAAGCGTAACAAACAAACTTACATTCACATTTATAATATTAACAGGGATGAAAACCTCGAAGAATATTTAGTATGTTTGATCATAACGAGAACAACTTCGAGTGTTAACCTGTAAATCTCACAGGACCCGAGCGTTGTTACGCATCTGCTTTGAGGTATACAAATACCCACAGGATATAAATACATATTTAAGCACAAAAACCTCAAAAGTGGGTATTATTTTATCTCACGAGTATTGAGAAATTGTGTGAAAAATGTTTTTATTGTACAATAATGACCTTAATTTAAATAACCAAAATGAGACACATTCAATATTTTTCTCATGTATTAACAAAGATTGCCTGCCGAGAAGGAATCCGATGACGGTTCTAACATTCCAGACGGCAGCCCGCCGACCTCCAAATGTGCTCTGGACTCAGTCAAGAACGGGCTCCTCCACACGAGCGAGGAGTGGCCCAGCGGGCGCGCCCCCCTCACGGACGGCGAGACGCATAAAGTTAGTATCAAAACACTTCAAATGTAGTACATTTTATTTCAATCCTTGTATCGTTTACTAATCACGGAGCTCATCCCATAATATGAATTTATAGGGCCAAGTAGTGTACCGCGCTGGCCAAGTGTGACCAACGTCATACACCTGCGAGAAGTTAAGGGGAACTCTAAGATGTGCTGGTTACGTCAATTCATTTTCATTTACAGTTATGGCGAGTGTTATTCAAATGTATATCATTTCATAACTCAGTTTGATTTTAAATCTATTGTATCAAACCTATTAGAGTGCCTCCGAGAACCAAAAACGGGAACCAGGATAGCAACTGACGTAGGAACAAACGATCTTCAATGACCGTTTGAAAATGATTTCAATAAAAATATTAACGATCGTCAATTTCTGTGTAGTCATCGACGTTACCGCGGTCGACGGTGAGCTGCAAGCAGCCGGTGACCATCAACACGTTGCCGCTAAGCAGAAGAGAACATCTCATAGCCGAGGAGATACCAGGACCGGAGAGCTGTGTATAGGGATGTAGTCGGCGGCGTAATTTGTTGTACATTTTATATAATAGTGTAATATATTATGTATTGACTGTGAAAATTGTGATAAATACATTGTAAATAATTATAAACGAAAAGAAGAGGAAATTAAATCTATAATGATAAATTTTGACGTTTTATTAGCCTCGAATATACGAGTAAAATAAATATTTTTGACCTAACTTTTAGCCACTAAAAGTGCACTTTAGCAGAAATAAAAAGGCACACAGTAGTAGGTAAGGGTAAGGTAAGGGTAAATATAACAGTACGTTATTCTGTTACATACAAAACGCATTCAATCTCCATCCCAATATAATTTTAAAAGTCTCATATCTATCATTATGTTATTTAATCTTTGCAGCAAATAAATAGTAATTTAAGGTAATAATACGGTAAGGTAACTTTAACACATTACATAACATAGCAAAAGAATGCGCGAATAATGAACGAATTAATGATGTTGTACATTTAGACTTTGAAACTCGAAAGTTTGCCGATATTTGGATATTTTAATACACTGCCGCTTCCATTAATATTAAATTACATTAAAATCTCTAATTTTACTTAATTAAATGTAACGTGTGCTGAAATTGATGACGATAAACAAATTACTTAATATTCGTCATAGAACATTGGCAATTAATCGAGTTAAAGGCGCTATCGGATCCGCTAATGAGGGTATTCTGAAATAATTATGTTGTGTACTTAATTGTGTTTATTTATTAACTACCTTTTTAGCCAATTTTAATCCATTATTCGATAACAGTAATTACTCCCATTAATAAAACACCTGTACGTTAGCTATGTAAATATTTATTAGCGACTATATAATTAATTCATATTATGTTATACTAGCCTGATTTTTTATTGCCATATTAATAAATGTTTATTGTCGTATCTCTAAATATTTCAAGAATCCCCGATTGATTTTAATAAAGAGAAAAAAAACATAGCAAATTCCACAAAAACGGCTTTAAAACATTTATATTTTTAGCATAAAACAGGAAACATTTTTTTTGTACAACAATATATCTTCGTTAAAATATATAGAATTTTTAGGTATTTCACCTTAATTTTATGCATTAGGACATATGGTTTTAACTGTTGTATTAAATTAAGCAATATCGACGTTAGAAAATCTTGACCACAGACTTGACAGGTTTACGAGTCATCCCAAGTACCTACCTACAGAGCGGCACGTAAAAATATAGTCGTTAACGGTCCTTAATATATGGAACGAAACGCCTGGCATTATTACACATTACAAAATGGTTTCCTATTAGCCACAGTTTCAGAGATCGCAGAATTAAAGTCCAAAATTACTGAAAAGTAAAGAAAACGACAGTTGTTGGTACTATCGCTACGATTAATCGAATCCAATTATCACTTTGGCATACGTCCAACGTAATTTTGGACCTAAACAGATCAGTTCTACTTCAAGTGTTACGGACTTTCTAATTGCGCACAGACAGTATTTTTCTTAGAAATTTCAATGCTAAATAGGTCTTTACGTTTACTACGTGTCTGACGAGTTTTAATACTATATTTTTTGCTTATTTTTTAAATATTCCACCTGAAAATTATAGAAAATTTAAAGAATAATCAGATTGCAATAAACATTACTAATACATGATAATGACAATTAGCAAGTAACTGAGCATACATGGCATCGTCTAAAATTTAATAGTCGCTGCAGTCTATGGACTTTTGTAGAACTAAACCTTACTGAAAACACGATAAGAAGGAGAAGGAGCGCCTAACATTGATTCTTATTTCTCTCTCGTATTATTCATACACAAGTATAATTGTTTGTCATGTGATGTTGACCCTTTTAAACTCACTTCTCCATAGGATGAGGACATTATATCTAACCTTTTAAAAGAGGTGCAAAAGTTACGCTATTTACTTAATTTATTACAATAATACAATCTAGAACCCCACAAAGGTAAACATGATTATCGTATTTCTATAGATTTTTGAAGCCGAGGCCTTTTCCTGCCATTAGAAGCGCACACAGTCACATAAATTACTAATCGACTAATGGTAATGGTGTAATAAATTACCTGCATAGTAAATTTAGGTTAGAGTTATAAAGCGGAGTTTACTTATGGAGCAGTTTTAGAGGTACTTAAAACGCAAGTGTTTTGCCGATAAAACAAATAGTTATAATACAAAATTGCAGTAATTTTAACTATCTGCTTGTTTATCTGTTACGTGAATAGACGTTATTGTTGGATATACGAATAAACTGGATCTCAATATACAGCATAACCAAAATAAGATCAATACTATGAAATTACGAAAATAAAGCTTAGCTGCTGGAATATTACTTTATTAGACACCGTATATTTCCGATAGTGAAACTTATATCGCTACGCAAAAAAGTCTCGAATTTTAACACATTTTATTTTTATCACCAAGCAAAGAATTTACACAAAGTGGTAAATATAAGAGCAGTTTTATTGTTTCACTAATTACTCGAAATTGCTGAGAAGTTTTGGTACAAAGATTCCACAGTAGAGTATCAAGGGATCCTTGATCGAAAAGTAGGAGTAGGCACTTAACGGTATACTATTAAGAGGAATCAATAGGTTGAGTGGAATTGAGGGGAAGCCTTTGCGGTGAGAGTTTGGCTAATGAACGGACCGACCGATCGTTGTTTGTTGATAATGGAACGTAAGCTCAGCACGAGTTTAATTTGGATCTCAAAATTTAATTTAATTTAGTAATCAAACGTTTGGGGACTGTGGGGTAACCTTGTATGCTTTTTTCATACTTATTTTAATAGCGTAATTCAATATTTAAATAGTGTTTAGAAATGCTCGAACGTGTTAGAACTACGAATGTCATATGAAATAAATTAATTAAAATAATAAAAATATTTTATACAAAATGTATATTTCGGAATGTGCCTTAGATGTAGATGTCGTTTAGGTACTTTTAGAAATTGTATAATGCTTAATATCACACGTCTCATAGCACATTTTGACAATCTTCTAAATTAAATGTATCGAGTGAAAATATTTTTACATGATATTTAACTAAGCACTCATAGGTTTGTGACGTGTGCACTATAAATGGATGAATGAGTCAAATCAGCGTAGGCCGATGCCTACAATGAGTTTAGATGTGTGCCCGATGCCCAAATCACAGTGCGACACACAAACACGATTATCAGACTAGCAATTAGTTCGCGTCATACAATTGTACCAGATATTTGGTAGTTAATACATCAATCGATCGGTCAGCGGCACGCGGTCCACAGATTAGCCATTTCGAATGCGGCGCCAATTACAACAGATTAGCACATGCTTTGAAGTCGGTGATTGAGCGATTCCGTGTTGCCGAATTAATTAACCACTAACTGGTAAACGATAAGCCGTGGACGAATCATAGCAATAAACTTAATCGAGGTAAAATAAGACAGGCTACCAGTAGTGTAGCTTATGATTAAAAATGAATGTTTTTAAATTGTAATACGCGTGTGTTATCTCGCATACTTGGATACAAGAAGCAATCCATAGTAAAATGGCAAATAAATATCAAGAACTTTCGTTATCGTGTAGGTACTCACGAAAAGCCGAAGTATGAACTATTATTACATATATTCCAATTGACCCATAACCGACCTGCACAGTAATAACTAACACACAGGAAAATATCGAATCACCTAAAGAAATCTTACTTTATCCTGCGCTTCTTTCATACAGCTCCAATTTCGTTTTCTAACACAACGGATATAGGTGACCGCGGCGAAACCCGACCGTGTGCCGCGATGTCAGGCTTAACTAATTGCGAGGGGCGGGCGAATGTGCGAACTCGCCAAATGAAGATTTATCATCCGCCGGTCCTTTGGGCTGCTTACTGGGCTCGCAACCATTTTTGATTTTACGCGTGAGATCTCAAATATATTATAATAGCTTTATTTATATCACATGTAAGGACATCTAACGTCTAAAGACATGAAAATAGTTTTTATATCCACTTAAAATATCTACATTGGTGCCATCGGTAGGATATTAGTGGAACTATGTATATATATATTCAATGCAGGAACGGTTCTGTTAACGGTTATGAAGACTGACGAACTTATTCTCGACTCTACTAATACTATTAACGATAATCAGTAGGAGGATTATGACTATCGAATCTTAACGAAATATACAGTCTTCGTATAGGTAATTTAAGTACTTACATTAAATTGAGTTTGAGGAATATTCGTTACAAATACAGGATTAATATGCTTTTCAAAACGCGTGCATGGAAAAAGAAAACTTCAAATCATACACCCATCTCGGGCAGAGAATAAGTTGGATAGCGCCCAAATACGAAATAAGGTGTTTGTTCCGTACACAATACTTGACCCGTTTCGCGGATTGAACTGGCAACACTTCGCTTGGCAGCGAACCCGCCCTCAACTCGGCCAATGCCGTATGTTAATACAATAGCTGGTCGCACAGCCTCTATATGTCAGCTGTAAGCACGTGTAATATTCCAGTGCTAACATGTAAAGCTGTTCGGTATCGGAGACATAAAATTAGACGTTACAATAAATATTGATACGGAACTCTGTTATTATTAAGATATTGGATTGCAAATCCGTTCTCCTTTGTTGAGTCTCCTCTTTTCTTCATATTCCTGTTTCGCCAGTGACGCAACAGATCAGAAAAAACGGCTTTTTTAAACAGGAGTTTTTAAACAGCCTGGAATCCAGCCAGCCAGAATCATCGGACGGTTGAAGAAGTATCATCGAACTACATATTATAGCGGCTGGGTGCGCGATACAGTGCTTTCCAAAATTCGTGTTTTACTCGCTACATAAAAAGACAATTCAACTATCTAGCAATTATATGCTCCTTTATTGGGTTGTAAATCTTTTTAATGCATATTTTATAAGCTTCACCTTTTTAAAATGAAACAATTCAATATACGGAATATCTGTTAAGCTTAAAGTGAAATTGAAGCCGAAAGCCTTTTTCCAGGAATGTATTACGCCCCGCATGCTATTCCCGGGGAGTTTATATCGGGCACATAACGTGACGGGTGCATGCTGAATGCGTAATTGCTCCCCTCAAGGAATATAGATGTTTAAACGCATTCAATTTTGTATTCAAATTGTATATATACTTATCCACTTTCTTGGCTTAGTCGCCGATTCGGGCCGGTGGCTAACTTTTATAGGTCATTATTAAAGCCGTTCTATAAAAAATATTTCTTTTAATCTTCATAAATACCGTTGATTGTACGAATACATATCTATAATTATATAAGTTGCTCTTTTATAAAATAGCTAAAGGACAAAGGATGCCAGATTTAAAAAATCGTAACAAACATGCAAGCAAAGCTATTATTTGATTTGCATGTTTTCGATATTAATAATAATAATAATAATAATAAATAACTGGGGACAATTCTACACGCGGCTGTATGATCCCAAATTAGGCAATTTAATGCCTGTGTTATGGTGATCGGACAGCTGATAAACATACATACAATATAGTACAATATAGTACGTACAATAAACATACAATATAGTGCATACAATAAACATACAATATAGTACTTATATACATGATTTTTATTTGCGACCGGACGAAAAACAAACAAATGTGCTCATCACACAAATGTTTGTCCTGGGTTGGAATCGAACCCACGACCTCCGGTTTTGCATTCAGGGTCTCTAACCACTTGACCACGAGGCCACTCAATTCAGTCAAGATATTAATTTTCATTCAGTTTTTAACCTTTCACTATGCCGTCTGCTATACAAACGGTTAACTTCAAAAGGTAATGTGCGTGTTCAAGGTTTAAAGTCGCTATAGGATCAACGATGCTATTTAGTGATTTAATTTTAAAATGTATGTATCATGCTCTCTATGATATCGGTGATGATATAAAATCTATGAAACATTTTGTGGTTTGGCGGGTTGCTTATGATATTAAAAAGAAAGTTTTCTTTGGAGTCAAATATACTGAGAGCCATTGTATACATAAATATAGAAAGCGAAAAGAACATTTTCACAGTTTAATCATAGTTCGGTTTCGTGTTATTCAAAGCAAAAAATAGATGTTTACAAGTTTCAGTGAAATTTAATTTCGTATGGTATAATACCCATCTGCCTTTCATAACGCAAAACCTAAAAATTTTCTCGTAAATCTTTATTGTTTTAATATTTAACATTAGCACTTTGTCTCCGCCACCCACTGTTCAGTACCTGAAATGAAATAAAACAGCTCACGGTCCTTACATTGTTACGATAAATAATAATGTAGTAGAGATAAGATCTCGTTAGGTTGATCCCTTGTCATTTCTTCCCACACAATTAAATCGTGATTTCAAGGAACTCGCTTGTAATTGCTCCACGAACTGCAAATAAAGATGAAAACATTTCTGGAGTTAAACTTTAATTATGTGTTTAGGGTAAATTCGAAAAAAAGTCTTTATCGAATCTTATTTTATGTTAGCAACAATAGCCCTTTAAATTAAAACAATATTTTATTTTGAACCGAAAAAAATATTGTATACAACACTTTTTCATTTAAAGAGAGTAGCAAACGAAGCTGTCACAAGTGGCGACTTCTAATGGGCCATAGAAATTGGACTATTCGTGTGAATTTAGTATGCAATGGATGTAAGAAGTTGGTAAATATTCATTAGTAACACGACTGCGGGAATGAGACTGTTCGTAATATTAGCTTAGTAAGTACTTATTAGTATATCTGCAGTTATCGTTTGTGTCTGTTTTGCTTCGTTGCAATTACAAGTATAACCGATTACTATGCACCCACAGCTGAAAAACGTTCATATCGTAAAGGTATAAAGTCTACCTCGATCGTTGCCAGCTAGTTGCAAATACATCAGAGCCACGAAAGTTTTTCAATAGAAACAATGCATTTCCTAGTCAAGTCCATAACTTGCTATAAAATATCCCGCTTTCTATTTTTAATCGTCATTTATTTTGTACCTTAATTCACTTTATATTTTCTAAGTTACGCAGTCACGGTTGATTAGTCTAAAAGCATTATCGAAGCCGCCACTTCACCGATACGATATGTGGAGCACGAGCCTCATTAGGGTAATCTTGGTTGAGGTTATCGCACTCTTGATGTTGTGATTTATTGGTTAAGATGACACGTATCGCGCAAAAACCCTGCGGCAAATTAGGGCTCGCTTCAGATTTATACTCGTCAGTTACATAGACCTGATTTGCTGAGTAATGGAGCTTGCGTTCTAAGTTATTCACGTTAGTAAGTCGATTGGGCTACTGAAAGAGGTTGGAAAATATTTAAAACTGAAATTGGTATGTTCCAAATAATACCGGCATCAACTCAAAAATCTTTGATGAAGAAAGTAGCAAGCAAACAAAAAAAGTTCACAAGTGGCCGTTGTTGCCAATGAATTATTTTTATTTTTATTTTTAGAGTTATCATTATTTAGTATTGCCGAGTATTAGACTAGTGATATGAGTGTGGCCCATATACCTAGACTTACAAGACAATAACAACAGACGCTACTAACCTAAATTATGTTGTACAACCTTTGACTAATAACACTGCGAAATTTTAGTACACAGCATCTGCTTAGTCATCTATTAGTGTACTTTGATATCAGACAGTGATTTCCATTCTTATGTGTTATATCAAATGTGTTCTTATGTCTGTTTCCATTAATGGTGGTAAGTATGTATAAATAAATAACGTTGACATTCAATTGATAATGGATTAAAAACAGTTTAGGCACTTAGATTATAGCGGACATTAATAGAAGAGTCCCCGTTAAAATATTAACAATAAAGAAAGTTAAGTGTGTCCCCAGAACCGAGCGTTCGCGAGAACGACTCCGGAAAAGCATTTCACGGGCCACAAATTTCCACGTGAAAACAATCGTAAAACGCTTTTATTACTCAAACATCCCCCATTGATTCACGGCCCGAAACAATAAAAATACTGACTCAATCAACCTACCGAATTTTACGAGTTTTGTAGGTAAGTAGATTTATTGTACAAACGCCAATAAAATGATGTTTCATTTACACCTCAGAATGGGTTGAGGTGACGTCGGTAATTTTTTAAGATCACGCTCGCCTCGTTTTGGTGGATTATGATGTTATTTCGATTGATATAACAAAATTAAAAATATCTTGTCCCTTTTTGTATCTTACATTTTATCGTGTATGTTACCAAGATATCAGGAATTCATTCCTTGTCAAGTTAGCGTAAGAATCTGAGAAATCCCGGACGGAGACGGTATGCAATATTTACCCTGGTAATCATTTTTGATAACGTATAAAACTTTCCTAACGATATTTTCCTTCACTGTTTTAGCGGTCCTTGTGTATGCAAAAATGTACATTAAAAAGAAAACGGAGGGGTTCACATAACAATCAATTGTAAAATTAATTAAACACCCTTTTCATAAATAGCAAGATGTAAGTAACATTTAAACGCTCCAACTCACATAACCGTTTGTTAGACGATTAATTTCACGTTTAGTGTTTAGTCTCATATTCACTAGCTATCCTGCCTTGTTGTTCATTTTTCTTCTCTTATTCGGAGGCCAAACGGTAAAGAGAAACTTAATTGGAGGCTTTCCCGGCTCTCGGGCTCAATGAAAAATTACGAGGTAAACGAGCACGCTTGGGAATTTCATGCTCATTCTCGACGCTCGCGGAAAGAAATGCTCAGCCTTTACGCAGTTGCCTTAAACTTAGGGCTAGTTTACAATTTGTCACGTACGGTGTTCATGTAGAATGGAGCTTCAGTTACTGTCAAATCTATACTTAATATTTTAAAGCTAATTCGTTTTGTTTTGGTTGAACGTGCTAAGCTCAGGAACTACTGGTTCGAATTGATAAATTATCTTTGTGTTGTACAGTCCATTTATTGAGGAAGGCTATAACTAATAGGAGTGGAGCAGCTATGACAAATGTGGCAAAACGGAAAAATATTGATTTCTACGCGGGCGAAGCTGCGGGCACTGCTAGTATGTTATAAAATGAAACGTGAACGAAATTTAACACGACGCAGATAGGACGATACGCCAAGCCTTATATCAGCATAACTAGATCCAAGTCACGTGACTGCAACTGGCCGCTGCTGCCATGGTATCTGCAACAGAGCCTAAACAGAACTTTAGATAAAGGATTGTTAGTGTCAATTAGTGTGGTCAGTAGTTAGAAGTTGGCTGGTATTCATTTGTACAAGGACTGTTAGATGCAAACTGTTAGTAACATTGGTCTGTTTAGTATTGGCTGCTATTTTTTCCTGTTCATCACTAAAACTACCTGATTATGACTGTATTTAGTGACAAGCAGAGTCAGTAACTTCTGGATATAAGGGTCAGTCCAATATGTTGAGACTTAATATTTTATTTATAACGACCGCTTGTGAGTACATCATGCTGTGTTGCTAATATTCCAAGCCTCAGCTATTTAATAGAATATTAGTGTGAAAGCGCTCTGTAATCGGTTAACCACTCTTCGGGGGTTTAGCCACATGAATAAGTCACGAGGCCCCGCCAAAGTGGCCTGGGCTATTTTAGGGTTCACAAAAACGAACAGTGCACCAAATGTTTGAAGTAAAAGGAAGTATTTACAGTCCTTAAAGAAAAAAGGGTCGGTAATATAATAAATGCAATATTTATACAATATTACGTATGTTCTAAAATTTGTAAGTTTATGAAATTTTCATTAATGATCAAAGTGATAACGGAATAGTTTTAAAGTTGATTGTTGATTAATTTTTTTTAAATTTCAATTTATTGTTTTGAATGTTGTTCCTACCGTCGAGATGAAGCGTTGCGTAATACTTCCTATCACAGTCAGTGTTTTTAAATAAAAATGAAATTGCATTATTTGATACTAGAACGTATACCCGATTTAGTCTTGGTTAAAAACTGGTATAGGTATAGTTATTACATATAATATTTTTAGAGATGTTAGAGAAGGTAGAGAAACTCGTTTAGTTAAGTCCTCTCAAACATTTTATATTTTTAGTATATATAAAGTTATAGCGCAATATACTGATATAAAGATATTATGTACTATTTACATTGAATAGCTTAAATTGTCTATGAAAACCATAAGTATAATATTATTTAGCATCATAATTGCAGCGCTTGTTTAGGCTCGGTTGTTTAATTGAATGTGAGTGTGAAAAGCACTCTGTAATTGGTAAGGTGCCTTCAGGGACTTTATCCTGTGCATAAGTCGTGAAGCTTAACTAAATCGGATTGCACTGCTTTAGGGTTAATAATACGAAAGAAACACGTAGCAAATAAAGTTTGAAACATGGAATAAGCTATTAAATCAATAGCAAACAATAAGCGATAAAAAGAAGTTAAGCGTCTTCAGAAGACCAATAAAACTTCATGTTGCATGAACAAATATGTCTCTATTTTAGAATAACAATCACCTAGACTCAAGTGAATTCAATATTGGAATGTTTTCATTTCCTTCTTTTACCCTGTCAGCATTGCATTTGTTTATTTAACTTAAAAAAACGGTTTTACCTGTCTCCATGTGATTCACACGATTTGATTTGAATTTTTGATGAAACGTTAATCCTTCTGCCGCAATCCTCGTCACTGTTTCTATTACAAAAAGTCTTTCATCGTAACCTGCTCTGTAACTGTGTGCAATTTTTCACTATTTTTATTTCGGAGGCAAATTGTTTCGATTTCTTACAAAATCTGTCCTTACGTTTTTGCTTATCTTCAGCCTATACTAAAAACTCTTAAGTGTGTATATATTTGTGTTTTATAACGCCTTTATTAGTTGTATGGTGATGTAATTGAAGAATTTCTGTGAGATAAGAGTATAAAAAATCCTGTAGATACTATTCGAGTAGAGTGATCTCTTCTGCAAGGACGGCCGTACTATATTTTATTTCTGAAAAGCCCTAAGGCGGCTCACAACTCGGAGCTAAGCCGATATTGCGCGAATTCTGTTTAGATGCATTGTATTACATATTACACACAAGTATCGCTGAAACGAAATATAAATATTTTATTCATACACATATTTTCACTGCTACAGAGCAAGCGATGGAGATTGTCGTATTTGGTTTTGAAAAACGCTTACGATTGCAATCGCTAAGACAACGCTAATAAAGGTACATATTATCAAGCGACATACCATGTGTATGTGCTCTTTCGTTAATTTGTCATTAGAATACTCTGTTTATCCAAACATCCAGCCCATTTTCATTTATATAAATTTTAATTTTTTCTTTATTTATAATGAACACATTTTCGTAGGACATATAACTATTCGGAATACCGTCAATAAGAGGACGTATATATCTATTAGTGGATGCCTTGAGGTTGATGGATGAAACTATGGACATTCGTGTTAATAGCGAACAGAAATTCATCAACAACCTACACATCTTGACTAATTGTAGATAACAATAATTTTTATTTTTAATTATTCTATTTTCAGCAATGATTTATTTATCATTTTATAAAGTCAAATCGTGTTTACTGCATCTTATTTTATTCTTGATGTATATGCTCCTAATGCCAACAAAAATCATAATCTTTTCACGCCACAAGCAATCATGTTTAGCCATATTTGTTAATGGAACAATTTGTATCGATTGTTCTGCATTGCACTCATGCACACAAAAATAAAGTCGCTCACACCGATTGCACACATTCAAGAAGCGTTTTATGCCCCGCGCCGTAGATTACGGGCAAGAACAAAGACTTGCAACAAAGAATCTCGCAGCATTCATTGTACTTTCTGTTTATAGATAAGAACGCTACGTGATTAACGCCCCGGTAAAATCTCCAATGAATCGTCTGTGATTCGCTTGCTGACGCTGAAGTTGTTTCATTCGTATCGATGTAATTGCATTATATAACTGCGTTACTTTACCTGGTGAATGCACTATGGTTTGTTTTTCAACTTCCGTGATCTTGGTTACTATATCAATCCTTTTGAGTACATAAATATGCGTATATTGAGTTAGGTCACGGTCTAAAAATGATAAAACGCGACAATTCAAAATTCAGAATAACAGAGACGAATTGAGTCTTAAAACACAACTTCAATAGCGACGACTATTAAAAATAGCTCAGCAGAGCGTATTCACACTGCATTAATATCATTAAGTAGTAAGCAATCAACATATCAAACGAATACTAAAGTAGATATTTAATTCTTAATGTAAATTGTATTACTTATGTAAGTACGTACTAGAAGATTGAACATAATGCTAACGTAATTGAAGAAAACGATTACCTAAGAAACTCTTCAAACGCCCAACATAGTTTCAGTATTTCAAAGTGTCTCCAGAATAGTTTGAGCTGCTATAATTTCATTTTATAGTCGCTATACATGAGACACTTTCATTACGCTGTAACTCTTTGCTTTAATTTGCCAGTTGGCCGCTTCGCTCCACCGTTCTCCCTTTGAAAAGTAATAGACATATTTCTCGGCTGCGTTTATAATTCCTTCCCGGGAACACTAGCCGCTAACGAAGTTAGTTCTAAGGTAAAGTTTTAATTGCTCCTGGCAAATCTCAGTTTATCTTTTCGTGGTCCCTAGGAAACAGAATTGTTGACTATAAATTCAATTTGAGCGTGGCGGAAAAGATTGCGGCTTGAAACACAAATGGTAGTGTGAATTTAGTTAGAAAGTAAAATTCTAATATACCTACTTGCTTTTTATTCTAAGATACCGTTTATTTTTATTTTCTAGTGCAGATCCCTACTAATATAATATGTATCTTTCTCATAAGCTTCAATTGATGCCGGTAACTAAGTAATAACTCATTACGTTTACTTTTTATATCCTTAATTAATCAATTTAACAGTGCAGATTTTTTTAAAGGAACCAGCGATGAAGGCTTTGCAATTCAGTGCAATGTACAATGCGCTTTTGTATAGGTATGATATTTTGACTGACATGTTGATCTAATGGTTAATGAGCCTTACCAAATAGCTGGAGACAGCGGGTTCAATCACCAATAAATCTATTTGAAAGATAATATTAATTACGGAATACAATATAAAGGAAGTAAGTTAACGGAAGCTTGGTAATTTTGTACATAATTTGTAAGGTTATGAAATCTTCGTCTAAGCTTAATCTCACTGCAAGGGTCCATAAAAACTAAAGTGGCAGTAGCTATGTTACGTCTGGTTGGCTGCACGGCTCATTTGTTTTTTATAACTTGGTTAGCCTATCAGATAACATGTTAATGAAAATGTCATTAAATGATTATTTTACATGTTAGGTAGGTATTAATATTTTAGAGTACTTTTTAGAATATTTTAATTTTGTAATAAGCAACTATCGTACATAGAACAACAGTCACTAAGGGAATTGTACTTGGAAAATAAACCACAAGATATCGCTATCCATGGATGTCTCGCTCGTATGTTTATGGAAATGAACACAGCAGAAAAAATGTCACTATCTGAAATACTATCACCGTCACTGCAGATTCCATAACTCTATTCGTCATATTTTTCAAGCTGCAGAAAAAAAAATATACCTAATTTCTTAAAATGACTTCTACTTAACTTGTGTTCAAATTACACAGAGCTTTGTCATAATAATCAGACAACAGATAAACTACTCATATATGTACATTTCTCATTTCGCACTCATCTACCTACAGTACGTACATTATATTTATAATACGGCTAGGTTAAGTTTTTTATAATTAAATAAATAAATATTGATAATCATTCACCTAAACATTACTCATCTTGCCAACGGCTAATGTTTAATTGTTATTTAACGATATTTTGTTATAGCTTTGACTCCTATACTAAGAATTCTTAATTCATGCACGATTTTGATAGGATCACTTTATACACATCAACATTGCGGTACATATGTAAAATTTTACAAGAATCCAATTAGGATGATAATTTAAAATCTGAACAGCGTCATAAACCCCATAGCTTAGGAGTCACGTACAAGACACCACGTAGCGGTTTCCCCGCGAACGGTAAAACGACAACCACTTCTACGAGTATCATTAAAGTTGTAGGAGAGGCACCGGTTCATTCTGCAATCCGTAAGTGTAATACAAAATTTATCTAATATACTTTCGTAACATAAGTATAGCAATGTAAATAGAAAGCTACGATTAATTGTGATTGTGTTTAAATATGGAATCAATTTAGTGTTATATTTGTATCGCTGATGATATTAGAATGCTGGACAGAAGGGAAATTGTTAATTTTGGACAACTTTGAACGTCTTCCTTTATGCTCAAAGCAGTGGCGATGTGCCTGGGCTTCGGTGATGAGATCAGTGGTCAAGGGTGGAACTGCGATATGGTTGGTGATGGTAATAAAAGCATTTGAAGTATCGCGTTGTAGTAATATTTCTTTGTACATTGTGATGCAAGCACCTTAGCGTCAACTAATGAATTCTTGTCTTGTTTACAATCAAATGGCGTTTGTGAAGTGTTCTCTTGTTTACAATAACCAAACAGCGGTTATGAGGCTCGTTCGTGAAACAGGTTTGCGGATGACGCGTGATGTTGCGTTAGGAACGTGAGCTTTTCAGTTTTTCTTCAGGTAATAATGAGTTTTTCATGGATAATAATGTGTGCTTCCCTGTACGGATAAGGTTATAAGCGTAAGTGTTTATGTACTGATCGATTTTTATACATGCTCCTTTAAGTATCGTTTAATGCTTATTGATATCTTAACCTTTTCCTCTTGCTTCTATTTTATAACATTCTGTCTTTTGTTTGAAATTAAATAGTAGGAACACTTGTTTTGAATAAAAATTTAATTTGCTTGAAAAAAGAACTGTCTCATTTATTTTCTGTATTCAGTTCGAAATTTCGTGAACAATGTCTAATCTACATTTCAATGAATGACTCATAAGTTTCTGTAGCTTTATTCAATTATTAAAAGTTATTAATCGCCGAGATGAATAAGCAATTCATGATAAAAAAATCGGTTCATTTTCCTGACCTCCAACGTCAGGTCACGTACGATACTGTACGAAGGTAACGTATTGTACTTTTAAAGTAGATTCCATGAAAATATTAAAATACGAAAAGATTACAAAGGAATGGAAGATTTCATTGTTCTTATGTGCGCCTTTAATCGCGCTCTTGTGGTAAATATTGAAACTTTGTTATGATAATATTTTATCACGAAAACCATGGAGTTCAATTTTCTTGTATAAAATAATCTAATAATGAAGATTCTTAGCAGCAATACGTATGAAGATACATTTTATTAGTTTCCAGAAACCTCACCGTGAAAATAAGTAAAATGATATACCGATACACGAGAACGAAATGTATTACGTAATAAGATAAATATGTACCTATAACATATCGGAAAGTCGCCGGCGGGCATCTCCCGCATTGGACGCTGTCGAGAGCCTTATCTAACCCGCGTTATACGTCAGCTGAGAATTAAATACTAGGGCACATATACAATGTACTCGAATTATACTATATAAGGCCCACCATTTAAATAACTTAATAATTTCCTATTTAACCAAAAAATACGAGTGTAATCATGATATTTCTTGACAGTTATAGTGAGAACAACGCTACTTCCTTTCACCAATAGTTACAAGATTAGTCACCTAGTAATTATGTGCGATGATATGCTTTTAATAAATATTTGCGATGAGTTTATTTATCTGCAGTGTTATACAGTATGTAACATATATTATATGTAGTTAACAGCTGACTGGTCACCATAGTTCAGGCTCTACCTGATTTGGGATTAGATGGCCATGTATCAGTGACATTGTTTACAGAAAATATGTTATGGAATAGTATAAAAGTTTAGAAAAATCTAGAACATGGCATAACAATATAAACTGAATCATCGAAACAGTTTTCTGTATTGTCGCAAAACTCTCCGAGTGTCTCACGTTGTAAAAATGTCGCTGTCTGTTCTATAAACGGTACTCGCTACTCGCTAGACCGTGTTACATTGTTCCATCAGGAATTTAATTTACGTCGTGAAGAACAGCAAGATGTTAATAGACGTAAACAACTTTTTTTTACTAACGATGTAATAACTGTACGGCCTGCCATACCATTAGCCATAACGGTTTTCTTACTCCTGATTAGGACTGCCAAGGATTGAAATATCCTGTTTGCGTTTGTTTCCCGCAAATTGTAACATACGACTTTTCAAACGTAGTTTGAATAGGCATCTACTAGGCAAGCACGCTACATCGTGCGTCATCGCTTTTCATCTGCGAGATGGGTAAAGCGAGCTTACTTCACATTTAAAACTTCATCCATCCGCTAACCGCAAAGTGCTCTACACACTTAATTTACTGACGTATCGTCGTAAATACAATGAAAAGGGCACTACTTTTGTTTTATTTCGAACCACTGGTAAATTGGGTGCGGAGGCGGGCCGGCCGCAGCGCACAGGCGCCCAATATTTTTCATTACTATGCTAATTTCATTGTACCAATAAACGGGGACGTCCCGCTCTCCACCCAAAGAGGTTAGCAGTTTCACGAGCGTTTTTACTGTGTCCACTGAAAAATTTGAATTCGCTTTCCGAAGGTCGGGCCCGGTTAATTTGAAATGCAACTGGGCATTTTTAGGATTTTCGCCGCCGCGCCGCTCCGGTTAAATGGTGAGCAATAAAATCGTATTAGACGTGTCCGTTGAACGTATATAAGCTTTATTTCATACATATTTTCACCATGATTTTTTTTGATAAACAAAGTGACAATCACCGCTTTATTATCACGTAATTACAATTTCCAAATAGGCATATAAAAATTTAAATAACTATAGCGTTTAAAACAATAAACCAAGCGTAATAAGCGCTTAATGCTGTAGGTAATGTGTTAATCTTTTAGCGTGTATACTAACTGTACGAGACTGAAATAGGCAGAACACATTCCAATAGCCAAACTATACGATTGGGATAGTAGCAATTGTAGCGCTAAATTTCGTATTTTCGTAACGAGTACCGTTTGGCCGTTGTCACATGTGACTTCTCGACCAAAAGCCATATAAAAAAGAAAGTATTCCACAAGAACAGCAAGATAAAATTTATTTTTGTATGTTCAGAAATATATCCAACTAGTTAACCGCTCCTTTTGATTTGCGAATTTACCTACATATAAAACTTTTTCGTAATTGACTCTTAACTTTTTAGCTCTATTTCACAATACAACTTTAGTTAAACGCAAGTTCTCAAGGATACATCTGTAACTATATTAGGTTCTATCTGTATTAGGTTAAGAAATCCAGGAAATTATTATGTTCCAAAAAATAATGCGAGGTTAAATTGGTTCGGGCTGAAAATGATCTTTCATAAATTGAGAGCCCAAAAACATATATATATGTATGACCATATCGATAGGACAATTTGAACAGAAGGGACGAACTCAAGTCAGAGTTGCAAATAATTGAGCTTCACTTGGTTTTCACAAGAGAACGAGTTTTTAGCTTGACGTATATTTTAGCGTTCTATTTGTCGTGGAGACTTTAGAGATACACACAAAAACTACTGAACCGCTCATCTAGTACAGATAAATTCAAACATTCAGCATGAATCCAGCCCGAAATCCTTTACACTACATACTAACATGACGACCGTTGTACTAAATGGGTCGTTCTAACAAATATAACATAATAACTTAGCCAGCAGACGGAACAAAGTCTAATCGCTTAAAATTCATAGACGTGGTCGTTGAATAATTGCTCCCCGGTGGCAAAATACGTTGTTCTGGCCATTTCATACGCATATTATGAATATACGTGCTACTTTTGTGATCGTATAAATTGTGAACCTTCATACATTTAACACAAAGTTTGCTCCCAAAGGAGAATTTTTTTATACGAAGTAATTGGTTGCTCAATATTACGTATACACGAATGGAATATAATGGAAGAGAGGCTATATTTACGCAGCGTCGTATTAGTATCGGTAATGTCTTTTTCTTTAATGTGATCGTGAACACAAAAACAATTTTAGAATAGTTACATAAAAACATGTTAATCTCAACATCGTGAGGAAACCTGCACACCTATGAGATGTTATAAAGTATATAATATTTTCTGAGGTGTGTGCAGTCTACCAATCCGCACTAGGCCCGCGTGGTATACTGTGGCCTAAATCCCTCTCAATATGAGAAGAGATCCGGTCCAGCAGTGGACCAATAAATAGGGTCGAACAACAACTTCACCAGTAGTAGAAAGCTGGTTGCTCTCCTTGAATGTTTGCATGTTTTAGGACTTAAAACTGCTAAGATCGTCGTTTTCCACGAACTTCCAGTTCAAACCTCAGTTCCAAGTGCTCTTACCACGTTTTGTAAGCTGTATATCATCACGTAATGAACACTCACATCTTTCGAAAACTAATATATACTAAAATTACACATTAGTTTATTATCATAACTCACATAAATTGCTCTGTAATGCACATACACACATATATAACGAAAGAAGTAAATAATAAAAATAAAATAATGAATGAAATTCCTGATGGATGAAAATGTTACTGAGAGAAAACTGAGCAATAATAATTGGCTATTATTCAATTGGACTAAAAAACATGCATTGGACATTTTGGATCCATACATGTATTTATAACAAGAAAAAAATTCCTAACGAATATGACCGATGAAAAATCACCTACAGAAATGTTTAAAATTTATTCAGAAATCGGCTAACCATATTGAAAACAATCCGATTAAGATATTCATACCTAACATAAAATACTAAAGTGTTTGTTGAAAACACTTGTACCTGTTTACCTATAAATTTAGTTTTCAATCATGCTAGTCCAGTCTCGGATTACCCACCCGTCGTAGCGGAACGGCGTTTACAAATCACCACAAGCCCTTGACTGATCGCGCATCGTCCAGATACACTGACTGACTTATTTTAATGACTGATTGACTAATCTCAACACCTGTTACATCGAATGTCCGGTTCGAATGCAAATGTTATAGTTGTCATTAAACTTTTCTTTGTATAAACGGAGTACTTTCTGCAATACACGTTACCCAATCAATCGGCCGTTCTTGTTGTGGTATAATCGGATATTTTCGGTATGCAAATACATATGCACTCGGTCATACATACTCGTGTATGGTGTTGTCCGAATTACTGTAATTATTATCATAAACTATTTTCAACTTGTCTCGGCCGAGGATACATTTTTAATATTTGTGTGTAAATTTAGTTTCTCTTTCGCACCGATATATTTAGGTAGTAATGTTAGCTAACTGGATATTTCAACTTTAGCATCCAGTCATGCCTTACACCGTCTAGTCACGGATTAACCACCCGAGGCAGCGGAATGACGTGTACAAATCACCGCGACCCCCTGACTGATCGCGCTCCAACCAGATACACTGACCTTAATTATTTAAATGGCTCCTGTTACGTCGATATGTAGTGGTTTCGGCTGTACGTGCACGGTAATTACCTGTTACCTACATCTATACATACATACACAACTTACACATACATAAAGCATACACACAAATGTAACACACATACCCAGAAGCTTAATTGCTCACTTGTGTATTTTTGTCAACATACATCTTTTTTCTCTTTTCTTTAATGCTATTTTTGAGTTGAGTTGGTAAATCCTGTAACGAACTAAAATAGAATGAACCGGGCGGAATTAGATAAGAAAAGTGTAACACACGCTATGGCTTAACTGCCTTAGAGGTTAGTGAGTCTAGCGTTGTAGCTGCAATACTGAACTGATACTTGTACATTTTATGGTTTAAAAATAATTATACATGTATGATTGCAACTAACAAACGGAATAGTAACAGTAAATAACAAAATAAAAGTATGCTTTCAAACTTTGCAACCTTGCAAAAACCGACAGAAATTTGCGGAGCTGACTGCCAACCTTTATTACTTGGAAGCGCTAAAAGAACTCCAGAAGAAGAAGGGACTGTGTAAATGTGTGGATTTAACATAAAATATTTGTATTCAGTTCAGATGTAATAGTATAACAATGTCATTTTGTACCTACCTACCTACTGTTGCAGAATATGTCAACTCACATATATTTACCGTCAACATTTAACACACCTAACTGCATTATTACTAATTCGGTTTGACGGTGAACTTTGAGCTTGTTAATCATAAGTAACTTAAACTAACCACCTTAGAGGTGTTACAGCATTTCCAGGTGAACTTTGTAATCAAATGACTAACTAAAACCGAAGTTGTGATTTTCTCTGAAAGAGGGGCCGATCACGACCTGAATCTTGATGCTGGCTTCTTTGTTTGGACGATTGCACACGATAGACTTATAGGAAAAGTTTCTTATCGAAAATATCAAAATTAGTGAGACCCGAAACGAAAATACGTTGCCAATGGACCAACTAAATTGCTACACAAACTCTAATAAACTGTTTGATTATTATTATTTAAAATCTTTACAGATATTACAAATAAAGTAATGTTTTGACATCCAATCTAGATTTGATCGTCTCTAATCAGTAGAAAACAAAAAGCTTAGTGATACAAAAAAAAATTAACCACACAGTAAAGCTGGGTTACAAAGCAAAATTCAATTTAATCTTGTATGAGACTGTAGCGTGTGATGTTGCCCTTCGGACAGTGACTCCACAATCGCAATACTGAGAAACGGATCCAATTTGGTCAAGTTTGCCATTGTATCTGCCAAGTGCAAAGAGATTTTCCTTGGACGTAGTTGATTTTTAAGTTCTTTTTGAAGACCTCTCTCTTTAGTGTCGTCGCCATCTTAGATATTTGTCGGATCCTGCACAAATGGTATTTCTAAGGGGATCCTCTTATAGCTGTAATATAATAGTGTAACTTTTTACGCAGTATCGAATTTCAGCTCAAGAGATAAAGAAAAATTTATTTTTATTTATATAATTTTTTTACATTTATCTATATTGAAATTTACTCTTTTATAAAAATATAAATTTTTATAAAGAAGTTCCGTAAATCGTAGGTATAACGAGCACTAAAGATATGTAAGGTAAGATAACAAATTATAAATATAATTACAACATCTACATATACATATGTTCTAAGAGTTCGAACCTTTGGCCCGGCAGATTGCGGAGTTGATGAATGCACCAAACGGATCGTCAATTAGGCCATATCATTTTCAGACAAAAGGCAATATTGCACATTGTGTAGCAAACATCCCCAGCAAACCCCACCCCGGGCTCTCGTACGTGACTAACGCCTGCTAGGGATGTATGAAGCCGGATATACTCGTAACAAACAAAACATAGCATCTTCTGAATTTTACAATCACGTCAGTTTAACATGTTTGTTTTTGTTACACATGTTTTGAGAAAAATGAGTAAACAGAAATTATGATATTGTACAATACTTTTCCTGTTTAAGTCGAAGTAATTTTCAAGTCAACAATAGCAATAAATTGTCATCAGAGAAAATACTTTATTAATAAAGTTAATAAACAAACTTGGAGGATATTTTCATTCCTTACAGTAAGATACTGTATTGGTATGAAAACTACATTTTCCCATCCTTACTCACTTTTGTATTGTTACATTATGTTTTAGGATGTCTATCAGCTTTTCAAAAGTATACGAAGAAAATGACAAATTAAGTAAATAGTAAATGATATTTCCCAACTCTACTGCACTCATGGCACTACAAAAGACATTGATCTATTGAATCATTCTCGAGGATTGTGTTGCGATGATCCCGTAGCGTGGCTCGCTCGTTTGTGTGGATTGAGAGCGAGAACGCGCTGCCGGCACAAACACGGCTGATTACGTTGCTATGCGTTCTACGGTACGGCACAGGTGAAACAAATTAACCTGATATTTGCAAAATAGCGTATTTTTAACAGCTTTTTAGGGTTCCGTACCCAAAGGGTAAAACGGCACCCTATTACTAAGACTCCGCTGTCTGTCTGTCTGTCTGTCTGTCTCCATGCTGTATCTCATAAACCGCGATAGCTAGAAAGCTGAAATTTTCACAAATGATGTATTTCCGTTGCCGCTAGAAATCGCTGCAATATGATGTGTAGAGATTTACAACGACGCCATATTCATAAATCTGTTCAAAATGAAGACC
>DWGJ01000860.1:0-24204 GCA_018246895.1 Aspitha aspitha aspitha | reverse complement strand
TATAATGACATATTCATATGTATATTAAATGAACAGAAGCCTCTTCATCATCAACGACCCTTAATTTTGTGCCATTATTGAACTCAGATTTCCTTTTAAAATAGACGTTTATTAGTCATATAAATATGAGGCTAATATTTTGTTACGTTAACAGTACCTACCCAGTATATTTATGTATATCAATGTTGACACTAAGACCTCTGTAGGTCTTAGTGTCAACATTGATATACGTCTGCGATTCACTATGGATTCTAGCATATAATGCAATCTTTATATTCACTTCATTGCAATGCTGTTCCGGCTCATATAAAAACAATAGATGAACAATACACTGTAAAAGCATTAAATTCCATGTTCCCAATCTTCCGACCCGAGTTTACGTGGTACTTTGAATTCGGGAATATAGTATGTAAATAAATTTAAGTATTACATTTATTTATGTTTAACAACAAGATTTTTCAATACAAAGCAAAATGGTTACAATTCCAAGCCGGCATTGTTATATTTATAAAACATATCGTAAAACTCGTCATTGTCGAGTCAAAACCTATTCGCTAGCATTAAGTTCAGCGCTAACTCTATCGACGCTTTAGTGCTCCGTATAAAGTTGCTCTTTCTTTGCCCGATCGACTTTTTATTCTCTAGACGTTCGTGTAAAACGACTTATTGAATAATAATGGTGGGGCAGACGTCTTTAATGTTACCGTGGTATCATTATCGATTTTATTATTATAAATTATTAAGTTAATATAAATAGTGAATAAAACATGCCATTTGTGTTACATCTTTTATACACGACTTCTTTTTTATATTGATCAAATCGCTTCGAATGAAGCTGGTCACATAATTGTCATCGAACTTCACTTGGTAAGTTCGTTTGATTTTCAATTATTGTTAAATGTTAAGAAATAACGATTTAAATACATTCAGTCCATATTGTATTAATTGCCGACCGGATAGGTACTTATACTGATATTCATCCGGGTGTAAAATAATGTACATAAATATGTATTAAAAAACTAATAATGTATATAGTAGTCTATCAGCTGTTTGGAATCAGATGATCGTGTATGGAATTATCCCAAGAAATCACAATTATTAATTTAAATAAAACTGACAATTGTTAAAATCCCATCACAAATGTTTATACGGCGTTGTTTTAAACACGGGTTTTGTAGCGGTTGCAATAACGCCCTAGAGCATCGCTCAGTTCAGACCACAATTTTGTATGCGGCTGCAAAGCAGAGGTACTACGATGTAGTTACTGCTGTTCAGCGGCAAAGTAAATACGACGCTGTTGCTTCGCAGGCGTACCTTGTATAATAAGCATCACGGACTAAGAAACTATTATTGAAAGATGTAACAAACGTATTTGCGTTACTTCGACACTATAATAGTTTGACTTCGTGTGTACTAAATAAAACGTCTCAGTCGTATTACGTACGTATGTATATCTATATTAGGATTTGGTCAAAGTTAAGCCAAAGAGAGAGTGAATATGTAACTGAAGCTATGTATGTTAGACTAGCTCTCAGAGCTAGCTCACAAGGTTCTGTCCGCATACGATAAAGGCATCATCTAAAGTCTCGTAGACGGCGGTGACGTGTAGACAGTTGTGGCCCAGCTGGATTATGTTGAGATATGTTGTTACTTATTATAAATTTGATTCTAATCGACAAAAAAACTTGATAAGGATAAGTTCTCTACTATTATTTAGTTCTTTATTCCCAGAACATGTTTCATACCTTATTTTGAATTTTAGCACAAAGTACTTTCAGTATGTCGTGACCTTTCAAAAAGTTTAAATAATTTTCATATCACATATCAACTTCACGGTCACTCGGGTCACTAATGTCTCCTTTAATTTATTATTTAAAAAACGCTAATGGGAGTTTATTAAATTTCTTAACGAAATAGTCTAACTAAGCGACGGTGAGGATCACGCGCCTGTATAATTGAATTGTGTGCGGTGCAAAGTGGACCGTCTTCAAGCTGACCTGCGTCACGCCGACAGCGGCCGTCAGGCGGACTGTCAAGCGGCCAATGAAGTTATTGCACAACACCGTCAACCAAAACAAACTGTTGTTGAACGTTCACGTTACATACGGCTGTCACATGTTCTCCTTTAAAACTGAGCGAGCGGTCGCTCAAAACTGGGGTATGACGGTGGGACACACAAAGGTGATTATTACGTTTACTTCATTAAAATTTTAATGTAAAGGAAGTAAGGAGTTATTATGAAATATCCACCAAAATTATATTACTATAATATAGGGTCCTATTTAAGAAGTAAAAATAGAAATATGGTCAAAGACGCATTAAAATTTCTCAACGTTAGCTCTGTAGGAGGCTCCTATGCGTACTCTACCTGAAATAAAAATGTGTAAATAATTGTCAGATTTTTTCATTAGATTGTCATTTATTTTATTGTTCTAAAGGCAGACTTGACAAGCATTTGTATGTTATAATTTCTACCACTTTATCAAAAAGTAATCTTAAATAATTCTTTTACCAAATACAAATTAGGTTTTTATTAGGTCATCTATTTAAGTATTTAAATTTCAAACATTCATTTTTATAATATTAAAATTTTATCTAATAGAGACAATTGAATTCAATGAAATCTCTTTATTGACTATTTTACTTCAAATCTCTGAAAGTTTATAATATCGTCGTCGTCTTTGTAGCACAGTTTATAACTCTTGTAGTCATGTCATTTTATAAGTAGAAATACGGTGATACGTTTTAGCCAAATTGGGTGATACGTTTTAGTCAAATTGTTCGATCATTTGAACAGTCGGAATGCAAGCAGCGCCTAATGTAAAGCAATTTGACTATAAGCATTGCACGGCGTACAGTACTGGATTCCAAACGGGCATTTAGCCGGCTGCATCTCGCTCTGGTGTTGACATTGATATGGCTATCTACTCATAGACGTCGGAGGCTTAGCTGGGAATCACATAACTGTGAAGTGATATTATAACAGCATTTTTTAAATAAGAAAAAATATTGATGTACTTACGTCAATTAATACGTTGAATGAATTGCTTGTAGTATTTAATCCTCGATATTAAACGGTACAAGTAACCACGGATTAGGTAACCTTTAGAATCACAAGTCGAATAACATTGTATTGTATAACAACTCACAAGTACACATACGAAATGATCAAAATAATCGTGTGAGTACTCCCAAGGAGTAATCAAATCGGGTTAGAGCGAGCGTCCTAATCGAGGCGAGCCATGCTCTACCTCCGTCAAATCGAGCCAGCGAACCTAACCCCACCACGACTCAACCGGCAGATAATTGTATGTTCACTTTGACCTGACAAAATATACAAAATGGAATGATCAAAAATTGCAAATTGTGTACCTATTTCATTTACAAATTAATATTTTGTAACAATTGCTTTATGCTTACCATACGTTACATATGCATAGCATTAATACCCGGTTATTTCAATAAGCTACAGAAGCTTCTTAAGTCGCGATGGAATGAAGGTGAGCCGAGAGTCCTAATCGCAGCGAACCACGCGATACCTATGTCAAGTTCTGTCCGCAAGGACAAATTATCGTAAAATAAAGTCCGGGAATATATTATCACGTATTTTTTGATTCAAAAAATTTGGCATTGAGAACAACTCGGGGAAAGACGTTAAGTAAAATATAGGTTAATTTAATATGCAGAATCATATTTTTTTATAGCGATTAAATTCTTGACTTTATAAATAAAGTATTATTATAGGTATCATAAGTTGAAATAAACTGAAAGTAATAATAATGCAATAAGTCAGCGCTATTATTTCGTTCCTTTGTTGTAAACTTGCAACATGTATGTACTAGAGGCGCCAATGTTGCTTGTCAGCGGTGGAGATGTGGCCAATTTACTTTATAGGCGCTACAGATAATATCACAAACACCGCTGTGCAAACTTTCTGAGAGTGCCACGTGTACAGACTTGACAATGAACTTCGAAAGCACAATCGTGTATATGGTACGTGTACAAAGCAATTGAAACTTTCCTGTCTAACACATTTTTCATTACGCACAAAAGTTCATACTTTAGAAATTTCATGCAACTAAAGCAAAGTTAAAAATGTCGTATAACGCTTACTGAGTAAAATCGTTTGTAACACCAATAATTCTTTACATCCAATATATTTATTTACAATCCCACCTGTACATAGTGTTATTTTGATATACATATACATATAATGATTATATTGTAAAATGCCCGCTGACTCCTAAGCACGTTAGCGCTTAAGCCGTTGCTTCCCCTTGCGCAACATACATATTTCACTACATAAATCATATTTTTATTTCCTCTCGCTCGTTGGATGCCGGCTGGAGCGAGGTGTCTTTGAAACGCCTTTAAGAGTTCTAAGGCTTGCCACAACAAAGGACTACGAAATTAAATTAGCAGTAGATGGTACGACGAGACGGTGATAATATTTCTGTACAATTTAATTTATCCGAACCACTAACCGCATTTTAAACTAGGCAATGGTCCGATTTATTTCGTACCATTCATGATTAATTTTTATTATCTCTTATATATAAAAATCCCGTGTCATGACGTTCGTTTGCGCTAATCTCCGAAATCACTGAACCGATTTCAATAAAATTTGGTAGATATCTACTATTGGGTCCAACTTAAAAGATAGAATATCTTTTATCTCAATTGTTAATCTCATTTTATATTGCAAAATCAATATTTTCTTATACATAGGACAACACTTAGTCGGACAAACATCATGGTACGGGATTTTGACATATTTGACATATTTATGTATGATTTAATATCACCACGGCAACGCGTGGTCAGGTCTACTAGTATATAATAAAGCACAAATTTTATCTACGTGTCATGTACATAATACAGAACCCAAAACTCTCTGATAATGTATGATCACTCTGCAGGCCAAATTTCGACTACCTATTTCGATTCGGCTGTCCGTGGAAAACATAAAATAAGGCTTTAAATACAATAGAACTGACCCTGTACATACAAATACCGACCTGCAATACTTACGGAAAGACGTAGAAAAAAACTAAACATCAATAAAATTTCAAACATTGCTCATTTAAACATTACCTTAAAGGCTTGTAAGGTGTTGTTGATCACATTCCCATATGATAACAAAAATATCCTACATGTGGAATATAGTGCATAGCATGTATGTAGTCGACTATAGTCGTCAGCGTATGTGGTATATACATAGTATACTCGTATGTAAATGGTGCTAGGTTGTAATGAGTATGCAGATTTGCCACCCATTTCGTGCGATACAAATATGTTTATAATGAGGTGGCAAAACGGTCTCGTCTGAGACGATTCAACGGTTCTTCCTGCCAATTAGCGTAAAAACAGAGCGCCCCAAACAAAAGGAGTTGAAGGCTCATGAATTTATTGTTAGGTTACTGGCTTAAGTTATTTAAGTGTTCGCGGAACGGACGTTATTCACGTGCGAGACGCGGCGCAGAATGCAGCTTCCTGCGACAATTTATCATGAATCTTTAATTAAACTTTAGCAGTGACTGCTCAGAGACTCATTGTGTCTTGCAATGTGCCAGCCTTATTGACTGTTTTGTTGTTACCTTTTATGAAATTACGTGAGTTATGTTCCCTCTTTGTGTTCTCATTTTGTGTAAATATTTCACCGATACATTTATCGCCCAAAATGTAATCACTTTGAACCTGTTGATCTAATCTTAATCCATTGACTCTACTGAACATTAGCCGCTCATAACTGCTTTTGAATCCAACAGTTTCTCCCTTTCTTCCTCGGGTGGTCAGACCACACATGTTAAGAGAGCGACTACTTTCATTCAACGTTTTGTTTTCCCAACCCTTGTTGACCCGTCCAAAGCCGTGGCCTTCCCATTAACACATTAAACAGCTAATTTTAATAACAATATTATGATTTTGGTTCCTTTACGCATTTTATCACGAAACAAGTTTGCTTTCCACATAATATTCTCCAGTATGACAGCAGCAATATCTTTTACGTAATCAAGTAGATACTTCAAAGACATGCATAAAGGTCTGTCTAGTCAGTTTGCGGAAACATCCCTTAAACCCAAATTAAATGAAAAAGTTTCAAAGTTATTCCGAGTTCGTTTATAATACAATTAAGTACTTGTGCCGGTTTGCCAGTAGTATTCAATTAAGGAACTTCGTGAATATTTTATACCTGTAAGACAAATTACTGGCTGAGACATAGTATTGGGTAAATGTACCAGAAATTGTATCCCAACTTACTAATAGGCATTTATTTGTTTTCATTTTATTACGTTGATATTGGAAAATAACTATAAATTGTTAGACAGACATAAATGGTAAGGGAAATCTTAATATACTACTTCATATAACCTTGCGTCTATGATGTGGGATGTTCGAGTGTTTGATGAAAGAAAACAAAACTAATTTTCATATAATGTCATTTTATATACGCGAGTTTGTATCATATATTTACAACAATATCAACAAATTTCACTATAACCGACATACACATACCGATACATTACATAATATTATAATAACAGGAAGAAGTCATATGTATTTTGTTTTTTTTAGAAATATATCTCTTGAAATAATAAAAAAATAATCTCACATCTGGTAAATAATGAAAATACAAATACATACAAGAACAAAATATAAAATCATGTTAAATTTATTTCTTAATCTTTATACGATTGGCATTCTTCATTTGAATATACATTTTTTAGTTACTATGTATAATACATCAACCACTTTATATAACAGGATGGAAATATTTATTTAAGCATTCAATATTCGTCGTCGATGTCGTCTATTTAAAAGTCCATGTACATCAACCAATCAGTTTACTTATATAGAATCAAGGAAATGAAGGAACAAAGTGGAATGTAGTCGTTTAGTAATTTTAAAACGTTATGTCATGTCATTTAGTATCATGGAGTTACAAGTTGTGTCCATTTTTTAAAATCATCTTTAAAATATTAAATAGCATTTAATATACACTTATTTAATAAGTTAAACGTAATTATTAACTTGTCTACAAATCGGATACTACTCGTAAACTGAAAAACGTACTTTTGGCTACTGTGATCATTATTTTTTTACATGATTTTTACTAAACCGTGAAGTTAACGTTCTATAACTATCACAACAATGCATACATAATGTTCATCTAAGGAACACTTTTTACAACAACATTTACTTTGCGGGGAAAACGCATGAGATAAAATCTATTCGTCAGCCAAACTTTATCCTAAACGCGACTTTAAAAGGCACTAGTCATTACAAACAATGTACATATTTTGATACGTTTTAAAAATCGTTGTAATTTGATAATTTAACTAAGCCCACATTTGTTTACAATAATATTTTACTCTATAAGACAACATTTTCAATTTAAGTACATTTAACTATACATAGTCGCCGCTCGGACGCACATAAATTTACCAATACAGATACCAAATGAATAAAGCTAACTGGTCGATTGATACTTGGTAGAGTCATTTTCATCGTGAAGCGTAACTATGAAAATATTTATGCAACTAAAGGTAAGACAGCAACTTTGTCTATAACAATTATATTGCCTATAACAAGTCGTTCGGTGCGCTATCGGCAAATGAGACTTTCTTCTCTCGCCGCACACGCACCGTGCGGCGGCGCCAGGAAGAGCTTTCCGTTGGCGCATGCGCACAGCTGGTAAATGTTCTGATGGTGCGGATCGTGCGTGTGCGGCGTCGACGGCGGCAGCGGCAGCGCCGACTTTAGCTTCGGCATGTATATACTGGGAGCATCTAGCCGTATCTGTAACGTGTAAAATACAAAATGATTCTTCGATCCTTCATTATTATCTTATAATAACATAAAACTATAGTATAAATACCCTCTAATCTCTGAAATAGGTCACATGAAATTGACTAAGCTTAGTGGTACTCACCGCGCCTGCGACGGACCGCAGTCGAAAGGTGGTAAGACAACTGGCGCTGATGTCGCCTGCACGTGACTCCAATGCTATACTCTGAGCGGCATGCATTTCCAACGACCGGGTTGACGATTCCAAGCTGAGAATTAATTCCTTAAATAATTATTCTTTGACATCTTCTCAATTCGAATTCATTTTGGTGCCATCAGAAGTTACCGAACTAGTTAACTCATGTTTAGAACACTCATGTCTTGAAACACTAGTGTATCGTAAACAATATTTAGTTTATACATAGAATAGTTAGACGTAAAAGTAAAGACGTAACCCGAAACGCATCAACCTATCATCCTCGTCGTATCATGAAAAATAATAGAGGAGTAAAACAAAGCTAGAATAAGGATGTTTTTTTTACAGACATACTGAATTATTTTTGTTTATTATTCACTTTTGCAAACGATATAAATCGTTATTGTCAATATTTGTTAAGACGGTAAGCTTTTTAAAATATTGCTTTATCTTTACAGTACTTCCGCAAGTTTCCTTTTGCTGTAGCGTGTTCAACTCACTATCATAAACATGTATCTATACCACGCTACAGGTATATCACTCGCCATGTATCATTATTATCTGCAGTCGTCTGTTGTGTTCACTGCCTGCCTGTAATGACGCCCTTTGCTCGTTATAATCACCGTACTCCCTATACCTAAGTCGTGTCAGACTATAAGCTTTTTGTAGTTTCAAAAAACAAAAATTTGGTATCACTTGCGAGATATACACAGAAAAATGAATACCTACATGTATTAATACAGAGTGTACATAACTCATACCAGTCTCAATATCTGAATCTCGGTACAAATTCACTAAGATTCAGAAATACTTTATCCATTTGTAAAAGTATAAAAATGCTGAAATGTTATTGTAACTTATTTTATACAAATTAAAAATATATTACACAGTAACATTGGTTATGTAGCTGCTATATAAATTAAATAAATTTACAGAATATTTGTGCAGGAAATATTAAGTACCAATAAAAGTGAAAACAATGATTATAACTAACGACACTTACACAAGCTGTTTTGAGGGCGGCGCTCGCACAAGTGGAGTTTGCACGGCGGTGTGGAAGGTGGCGCCCGCAGCGCTGGCCACCACCAGGTTATCAGCGCCCATCGTGACCGAATCTTCAGAAGCACCCAGTATTAAAATCCCCCGAGAATCTCTCACTTCTAACCGTGCTACGTTTAACTCTAGACGATCGTGACCTGTATAGAATGAAAATGAAAAATACATATTTCGAAATGATAACCAGAATGTAATCGTTTGTCGGCTTTACGGTTTACATTAATTTTTAAATGTAAATCATCCTAAAATCTTTTACACAAAAATACGCTCACAAACGACGAAAATCACAGCAAAATTTGTTCAGCGGATTTAAAGATTATCCCGGAAAACAAACGCCTACAAGTAGACTAGAAAATTCACTGCTACACTCTTGTTCTATTTTACAACAACTTTGTTGTAGTAATGTTTATAAAGCGGAATTGAGAAATATAAAGTATTAATATTATACCATCATACCAGGTCCCTAGCGGGGTGGGCAGAAGGCACCGAGTACCAAATATCTCTGTCCTAAGTATAAAGCAATGGTAGGCAAAATGTTTTTTAATGTTCACCTAAAAACAGCCTGCTCTGCGGTAAGCCGTGGTAGTCCCGGGTTAATACGGTGAAGTTTCGCGACGACTCGATCGAGATCGGTTGTCCCCGACGTGACTTGATACTGGATGCGAACAACGAGTCCAACATCAATGCTTGGCCCAGGAGTTGCAGTCCTCCTGGGACTATGCGTAGCTGACCCATTCCCTCCTATATAAACAAATATTGTCTATGAAAATATATTTTACCGACGAAATGTTGTTTTAACTGCTAAAGTATTTGAAAACAAAATAATATATAATAAATACTGTCGAAAACAAAAATTTACAAGTGTGCTATTTTATACATATTAAAACGTCAAATTTCAGTATTCCATTAAAAATTTCTATTCAAAGGGTCAAAACTTTAATATGACTGGCTATGTACAATTGAATATACGAGTACATAGATTTTGGCATCAATATTATAAACTGTCAATAATAAGTTTTTTTGCAAATATTAAGCAACGTTATGTATAATAGTAGCAAAATATAATACAAACCGTGTTAAAATCCAATACTTTCAAAACCCAAAGTGTGAGCGCAAGATTGATAATCATCATGAACATAAGCGCCATCACCAATATATATAGACATTTCTTCCGCCAGCCGTAAATACCAACTTTGAATTGGCTATTATAACTGTTTCTGATCGAGTCCGCCTTTGTATCGCGACTCGCATTGTTGTTTAGAATTGGCTCCGGGGTGATTTTGTCAGCGTATGGGATCCTGAAAAAAATATGGCATTAAATCGAATCACAGTTCCGTTATTTGAGAACTTGAGTTTATACAACTTTAACATCAAGAAATACGAGTATTAATACATTTTCACTGCCTTTTGAACATCTTAACGTTTAAGTGTTATGGAAACATTATACCACAGAAACAGGTTTTTGTTACTTTTTAGAAATTCTAACCTGTAGTACATTTCGTTTAAAGTGCAATCAAATAAATACTAGCAGTAATGAATAATATAAAGACCAGATTAGTGAAATCTCTGTCAAAGACATTTTTAACTATATTTTTATATTAAAAGATCATCAAGAGCTTTTAAAGGATCGGAGACAAATGTTCAATGGAATGCATACTTTAAATTTCACATGAAATCACATATTTTAGGAGTGTACCTGGTCCTACTATTATTCTAAAGAGATAGTTGTGACGTAGCGAAATTTTTCGCAACAACGGCGGGTGCTTACATCGAAAGCGTTGTTTGAAACACATTTCACTTGCATAAATCATAACTTTATTTCCTTTACCCGTACGGATCGCGCCAAATCCAGCTTTATGTCCCGCACAAGTGTCTCGTATCCATCTTAAAAAGATATTATTATTATTCAAATGTATTTACGATAGCCGAAACTACGTCTTATATTTTTATGAGGATTAGGCGCATTGTTATGGTTTATTCAAAATCTAATAAATATGTATATACAATATCAGTTTTGATTTTCCTATAATTTATCTATATTTAAAACGAAATTCATTCACATAATGTTTTCAGGTTTATAGTCCATGCTATTACATTACAGAGTATTGTGTAGGACCATAATCGTTATGTAATTAACGAGAATGAATATTAAAGTTATACTCATGTACCCCTGGTTTTGTTGGTGGTTGGAATTGAACCTTGCAGGTCCGGCTACTATAGGAATTTTTGCTTAACTGCAGTTGTACAGTCGGCTTAAACTTTAGTCATTCTCTGATATGGTTCATTATTCGTTCAATATAGGTGCAGAAACTACTTTTAATGTCATGTAATGTAGCACGAGTTGGTACTCGTACCTAACGTGAATTTGTTAGTATACGTACATTTCGCAGAGACATACATAGAAAGGACCATTACCAGTATTCGTGAGACTGGCCAGCGTCAGGGTGAGGGTCATAAATTTACAAGGATTCGAGCGCGACAGCAGTACTGTACACTGAAAAATTCCAGCTAGCAGTCTTGCTTCAGATGTAGGGACGTTGTTTGGCGAACTTGCATTGTAATGCCCTGCCTTCTTTCCAGGTATCTATTTTATCAATGCTAGTAGTATATGCATATATTTTTACAATGTTATAGAGCGAAAAACAATTTAACATGTTAACTCGATATAAATTCTATAATAGAATAATACGAGTACTTATTGCCTACAATGTTGAAAGATAGAATCTGCATTAGTGTATTTTGCAAAGCGTGCAGTTTTGTGAAAAAGCCGGTACTTTTGACAGCTTAGCTAACAAATCTCCGTCTTGAATGATGTTTGATTCGCGTATTTTTGTACCCGTGTTTTTTCCGAAGCTTGTCTCAATGCATACATTATAGTCGCTGGGACGAGTGTGTCTCGGATCTGGCGTAATCCTAATACAATAAGAGCGGAGCTTTTGAAGGAATTTCGAGAGAACATTCAATTCCTAACCTCGCATCAAATCTCATTCAGCTTTACATATGGAGATATACGCATACTTACTTTAACATACTAATATTCATTGAAGTTTAAGTTATGACCCAATTTACAAGACATTTAGAAATAGTTTGATAATAAATCCCATTTTCTAGAGCATTAGTGTAGTCCTCAAAAGTTTTTAAGGACTTTAAAGTTATTTAAAGTTTCAATCTGAAATAACAAATTCAGAAACACATTCAACTTTGTTATGCGTCATAAAATGTAATTTGTAAAATTAACATAAGTCCACTGCTGCCATAACTTTGGACTGCACAATGCTTAAAGTTTTCTTTCGTTATTATAATTACTACGGAGTGAAGTTCTATTATTACAGTACGGCTATACAAAGTACTGTCGGGGAGTTCTCTTGAATTATACAGTTTCAATAGAGCTAACAATAAAATAAATATTGTCTGTCGTTTTACAATAAAAAGAACACGTAGTGCTCCGTAGAACTCAGTGCGAAAGCGTTCGAATCCCGTATACTTTATCTCCCGGTCCACTCCTCCAACACGTTTGGGGGGTTTACGTGGCATTAGAAACCAATTACAACAATAATATTGGGCTTTTGCAAGCATTTTATCGGATTCTTCAACATTGGAAGATTTGTTTAAGTGTATGTTTTCAATGTTCAATATACGTGACCAAACAAGTAGGAAACAGTATAAAATAATTATATTTTTGTTGTTGTACGAATAAATTAGTTCGAAAACAGTTATAATTGTATAGGATATATTAGTAGTATTATTTACGCCAAGTATTCCCCACTGAACCTACGAGATGACATTAAATACATAATGGAGATAAAAGGTATAAATGGGGTGGGATCTAATAAATTCTCCGTGCGGAAGCGTAAACGATGTACGTTGCCGGGCACGTAGCGTTTCGTAGCGGCGTGTAGCGCGCAGACCGTAGCCGATCTACAGAGAGGGCGCGTGCCGCAAATGAGGCATATTAATCATCTCCATCACGGCAAGTCGACTTCTGACTTCTGAGCATCTCCGGCTACCAGATATACTTTTATAGAAAATGCTATTCGTTTTGCGAAAATGTTCTCGTATGATTTTAACCTGCGTCTAAAGCTGAGAATATATTACTTTTAATTTCGGTGCTACATACAAAAATTTAAATTCACTGTTTATCCTATTTCGTACATAAAGAAACTCGTGTTAGTTACACCATTGATAACTCAAGAACGGCTTTATCAATTTTTGTGATTTTTGTATTTATGGTTTAACTTTGTTTTTCTTTTGTATTAAATATCTTCAATTGTTATAAATGGTATAACAAAACACATCTGACAGCTCAAGTAATGTTGTTTACGGTTTGTTTGAAAATAAAGCAAATCGCTGAAATTGAAGTTGACCGGTCGATGTGTCTGTTTTGTGCGAGTGCTACGACGAGTACAATTATAATAAATTTTATTGTGCCGATATTATCATCAATGCCACAATCAAGAAGTTCTAATATTTCCCGAAAGAGCCGTAATGTAATTAGGATTCTAAACATCGCGAATGAAACTTCGATGATCTCACCGATATGCCATTTGTGTTTAAACGACTTCAGTTACTGGTTTGTCTTGCATTGGCCATGACGAATCACATGGCCAATTCTTAAATGTTTGTGGTCTGAATCTAGAAAGTGCATGTTTTGTCAAAGTTAATTATATGTTGCATGTTCACGAGTTGGAAAACCATCTGTTTTATTTGTTCTTGCGCCTAATAACAAAACGAAAGATGTCGTATAACACAAGATGCTTCACTGAGGAGTGCAGCCTGTGCACCAAAATAGATGTTCAATACAAAGCAAATATCTTGCTGGCACGTCATTAAAATACCTCATTATTTTTTAAAATTGTATTTCATTTATATTTATTATCCTAATAAAAAATTGAACTTAATAATTTTGTATTAATTTTAAAATCCTAAATCCGCTTATTCATTCACTGTTATGTGGAAAGAGGGTTACCGGGTCGACCAGTTACTAATATATGTACATATATTAAATAACCAAGATATCAAATATTCTTTCCTACAGCTGTTGACAGATTGCTAGAAAAAAAATATAACAGTTTAAATTCATCGAAAGAGCACTTTAAGGCCTAATAACCCTGGCAGTGCCGTTGAATGCTGTTATGCTGTATTACTCGTATAGCGTGACGTGATTACTGACGTTTTATATGGAAACCGAGGTAGAATGGTGGAGTAGCGCGCAGTGTGTGTGCTAATTGAGCGTTTCACCGCGCTGCCGGAATGCGCGGCCGCTGCACATTCGTTAGCAATATTCCACTAACGAACCAAACTAATAGCCATTAAGTTGAATAACGTAGCACTTTGCACTTCGAACGCCCTCTATTGACACATGATTCCTGATTTGTACATAATATTGTCGCCTCGCGAACCCGCGCGGGTCGACGTAAGAGCGAAGCGTGAAGCGCGGCTGTACGGTTCGATGGTAATTATCTACAAGCGAACACGAGTTCAATTAAAGCATTTTCTGCATGGATTTATTGTCATTACTGGTATTCTATTGAAACGTATGTAATTGAAATAACCTTTCGACTATACGTTTTGTGATATACCGTGCATATGCTGAAAAGGATATTAAAATTATTGTGAGTGAAAATTTAATATAACCGATTGAATTGTACTTTAAACAACAATTATATAGATTAAAAGTAACGTAACATTCTTTGTTTCATTATACGAGACACAGTTCTACGCACTATATTTACCAGTGCAAATTAATCCTAACCATTAATTAACGTGCTAATCATTTACTTAATCTGACATTATCAACGCTTCTCCATATCTACGCTCTTTTGAACTCTTTAAAGTCAGTACTCTGAAACAGTTATCACAATATACATTAAATGAAGAACGATGAACATCACGTAACGATAAAAATGACGAAAAAATTTTTCCTGTTCCAAATCATTTTAAAGTGATGTGTATAATAACATTTGCGAATAAATAAACATGAAACGAGCCTATGCTAGATGCAGTGATTGCATGCCACAAATGCAACGCAGCGGCCATTACGCGGTGCATAAATCAAGTGCATTGAAACCTTCTTCCTCCTTCGTGTCGGGGAGCCATCGTACAGAGACGGATATTTGAGTCGATACCCCGGCAGTCTATATTTTACTGAATGCGTAATTATGTCCAAAACTTACAGCCTCGATAAATCTTATTATATGGTTTTTATATAAATAAAGGTAGACATCGCACTAAAGTGAACTCCGAATTTAATATAACTTGATATTATTTTCCTGCACTGTTCTAAATTGATTCGGAATCGGCTCAATACATTTTTCCTTTCCATTAACCTTTCTCTCAATTAGTTGTCATCTCAACATTGACTTTCTTCTTATTCATATAATTTGTTTTAAAACTGATTTATCCATATTTTATAGGCAGTCATTGAAATTAAATTTATTGGTTATATAACCTAAACACGGAATATAAACATGAAGCAGGTGGTCATCTGAACCAAGTATCTGGGTGCTCGTTTAGTCTTTGGCTTTTGAGATTAAAGTATGCGTTCACTAATTACATAATCCAACGAAACCCTGAGCTAAACCAATATTAGTTTATATCGGCTTATGTATTATGACAATAAAAAACAATAAGTGGTACTACACACTACTGATACACTGCATACAGCACTATGTAGAGTCTCCTTAAAAATGTTTAATAATAGTTTTACTAAATATACTAATAAAAATATACTCTTAATAAACAGCCCTTTATATGGGAATATTCCCACGAATATTAGAACCGTGTTTATAAATACGAAACAGAAGCGCGCTTAGAACAACATTTGAATGACATTTTTGACTAGTTGAATGGGTTTTTGCATGTTGCACTTTGTAGATAGCAAAGTTCGCGCTGAACTCAGCCTGACTCAATATTTTGGTCCGCTCGAATACATGTCACGACTATCCAGCCTGGACACAAAAAGCTGAAATAATATAATTTTTATATTGTCGTACGAATGACAGTTGCAAGAAGAACTGAAATTCATTAAATTCTCTATATTATAAACGTGGTTGAGATTAGTACATATTTGTCTTTATGACGTTTAAATAGATTCGCAATATAATTAGAAAATACCCAGAAACTAGGTAACATTTAACATTTGTAAAATTTTGCTATCAAGAAAGTATAATATAGGCTTATTTAATTTAGGTACATGTAGTCAATTATACATGTATATCTCCAAAATATTAGGAGAGCTAAAAAAATACTTATAGTAATTAGTTGTACAAGTACTACATTTATGAAGAGATTACGACCAAAATACAGAAGCACGTTTCTTTAATTTTATTCTATTATAGATTGCTACCATTTTAAGCTTATATCATATCATATCGGATGAGTGACCGCTCGTGGCAAATTTAACTGGGCGTTCCCTAGTTCGAAAGGCACGTTAAGAAGTTGGCGATTATCATCGTTATGCAGTTTAAAAAGCATCTGATAGTCCAGTCAACGACTAAACCTTATATCTTCGTCGATCTGCAGTACAACCGGGTGGTAGAGAATGCTCCAAACCTGCTGCAAGTGCAGGAGAGACCTGAGCCCAGCAAAGTGAAGCAAAAACAGGATTACAACGAAGCGTGATCTTTCAAATGAACTGACAAATAGCATATCGAAAAAGATGTTATCTGAATGCTGCATCATGACTTCATTGCAAGTTATGAAGTGCTCGGACACAGCCAGTATACCAAATAAATCGACCGCAGATTCCGCCGGTTTACGACTATGTTTAACACTAGTTTTGGCTATTCAAACACGTATGAATACGAGCGTGACATGTTGTTCAACCGCCGCATATGTATTTGAAAATGAATATCACAACACATTGGAACGTGTGTTGTACGAATTAATGTTTCAATATTTATGTTGCGCTAGCGGAATTGGAAAATTCATTGTTTAATATATTTATTGTAATCAACATTTAATATCACATATAAAAGTTAGGACTTCCACTATACAAATTTATACGTGTAAGAGATACATTTACTATATTCGGCTACCATGACCAGTTTTTTAGTTCATTTCCGATTTAATAATAACTACATAAATTCTCAGTAATAGTGTTTCCATGTTGGGCAATAACTACAACACAAAAATGTTATGAAAAGCTTTAGTTTATTTTTTTTTTTCCTTATCAATAAGACCGTTGATAAAAAAATACCGCATTTTTATAATATCCAAAGGATATAAACTTGTTTCGTATACATTTGCATTCAACATATATACATATATTTCCACGATGGTATCACAGTATTCAAATTAAGTTTATGATAACTCGTGTGACAAGACATAGCTGTATAGTGAGATATGATGCAGCGAATAGGCACAGGGCGTCATGTTCGGGTTAATACCTTGCCTGAGAGACACGTCGGCCGGCTCAGCGAAACGTCAAAGGCAAATTGAAAATTAATTTATGCTTGCAAAATTTCATATAAAGCCCTCACAGATTGCCAATGTGTGACGCGATACTTCATGTTCAAAGGTTATGGTAATGCAACACGAATTCGAAACAGATGTGCCCTTTCTGTTTTTAAATATAGATTTGTATTTATGATTGATTTGGCAATAAAAGAATTTCATCTCTTAATATTTACGTAGGAATACTTAAACATAATTTAATAGCGAAATGTAATAAAACTCCCTAACTGGTCTTAACAATATAGAGTCTAAGAAAACGTGACATTTTACGTTTTTCAGGACTACGGGTATACTCGTAATTTAAGCATCCGTCAAAATGCACGCCAATATAGCGAGATTTCATCGATAAATAATTATTTACATACTCGTAATTCAATTTTTATTGAAGCAAAATCCTTTTCAAGTTCTTCTTTGTTACTTTGTCTTAAAATATAGTAATAATAAGTACCTACCACATAGCATTTACTAACTAAATGACAGATGAGCATCGAACGGATCCTCGGTCGCCACAAACAAGGAAGATGTATCACTCGGACGTTACCTTTTTTTAATCCATTATACGCCCATTTCCATGGAAGCTAATTTTAAAACCTAGCAATGAATGAAGCAAGAAGAAATAAAAACAAAGCAAAATACCGTACATACGAGTATGTATAATGTTCATACAATAGAGAGTTCATATTAAATTTATTGTAATTTTAAACATTTATAAAAGTAATCTTTAAAATCATATATCTATTTACTTTTAACATTATCGATGCTTACGATAATTATAGTGAAGACTGAGCTAAGTTATTAGTAATACTAGAAATAATAGAATGATTTACAACGTGAGTGGTTATTGTAGTACATTTTCAACTGGACTTCTTTGTATTTGTTGTAAATGAGCGATTTCTTTATAGATCTTCATGATTCTTCATCAGATCCACATGCATGATCAAGTTGCTTGTCAGAAGTTTGCATTACTAACACAGATTTACAAAAATGCCCCTGACAAGTTTACAGTATAAAAGATACGTAATAACTATATTTATTAATCAGGCTTAGCCATTACTAAGGAAATTAAGATTAACATAACTCGAAAACATTTAAGTGTAAATCCTTGTAACGTAGCTGATTACCATAATTCCGAAATATAAGACCTCAAGGATAGTTCCGTAGTAAGGAAACAAGTGATAACAGTTCGGTTGTGCATTCATTTTCAATTCTGGTTGTACGTAACTGCAGATGCGCACTGTCAAAAACTTTAATGAGCAAAGGAGTTTGGGTATGGCATTTCATAGTACGTGTAACAAACGTTTCTATTTTACGGACGTTATTAAAACCGAAGTCGAGTGAGATGAGTTTAAATTCATAACTTTTGAAATTAAATGGCTAATTTTCTCTTTTAGATTTACACAAAAAATTTTGGTATACACAAAAAATTATTTTTTCCCCTTGCATAAATGGATGTACGAATCTTATACTGCTGTTTTATATAATTGATCAACATTTCAAAAATAATTTAGAATAAAATCATATATGTATATCTTCTGAAACCACACATATGTATGTATATTACGAAACGATATGAACAACAATTAAACCATAAGCCCATTTCGCTTTCGTCAAAACGAACGTGATTCTCGGAGTGTTAAGGCATCAGAGCTGAACGTACTCGGGAGGGTTCCCAGAAAGAGTCGTAAATACTCACGACGCCGCTCACTTATAAATTAGGATCATAAAGCAGTTGCCGAAGTTTGTTGGCGGCACGGCGACCATAAAACAACGCTCTCGCCTCAGAGGGGATACGCCGCGCGTCTGGTACCCTGTTGTGATCTTTCAATTTACCCGGATTGTTGTAATGAGACCTAATTTCACACTTGCCCCACACTCTAAACTACAACGCCCGGCGCTTGTAAAGTAAGTTATTTTCAATAAATACAAATTTGGGGCTTAATTTTTATGCAATATTTAAGCTTAAGCAAACGCTTCATTTTGCACTAGTGAATTTATGCAAGAGAAAATGAAGAAATGTTAAATTGTTTAATTAAAGCCAAAATACATTTGGCTTACGTCTATAACATGCAAGTACATACGGGCCAAATCATCTTTCAGATAGTCAATTACATTATTGTGCATATTTTGTTACCTTTACAGGTAATGCAATCAAATTAGTTCATGGTATGAAAATAATATTATTTAAGAGAATAATTTTACATCATTAATTTAGTTTCGACGATGAAATATGTTGTTCACACATCGGTGTCCGCAAAAATTACTGACCGATGATGCCAATTAATCCACGCGTCGCGTGTAAAATGTTAATGCAGACACCAGTACATTATAGCCAACTAATTTATAATTAGCAATTATACCTCACATTTTTGTTCTAATCTAATCCTGGCCACATGTTACAAATGTACATCTTCGCTATTCGCCACTAGGACGTATCGTCCAATCATAACGTTTAAGTTTAATTAGGCAAATTTCGGAAGGACGTATTCATTATTATTATGTCAAGCCTGTTTCCCATACGAGTAGGCAGAGACCAAGAATAAAGGAATGCTTTTTCGTTTCTGCTCCACTCCTATTAGTCATAGCGTGATGTTATAAAGCCTATAATAGCCTTCCTCAATAAATGGACTATTTAACACAAAAATAATTTTTCAATTCGAAGCAGTAGTTCCTGAGATTAGCGCTTTAAACCGAACAAACTCTTCAGTTTTATAATATTAGTATAGATTTAAAGCCGTTGCTCTGATCGAATAATTTAGTTACGAGTACAATGAAACCGGTTCATATAATTACTGCATAATATTATTAATACTTACCATCGATGACTTTAATAAAATGTAGTCAGCTAATTGGAAAACAATGCTTAAAAACTCGCCAATATGTCAAAAGTACAGAACAGATAATGAAATGCGAATTTCATTAAATTGCCGCTGACATTTGCAAAAGGCCAATACATAATAGCATTACGAATTAATGAGACGTGTTTAAACTTCTCTCCGTATTCCATTCGTGAACGACTGACAAATTTTAACTGTGAATTTGTAAAAAGTCCATTGAAAATAGACTAATCATAATAACCCGAGGGAAATGTGGCAGATTGGTTAATTGGTTTGGTTTGATTCAAGCAGCGTGTTGGTTGTAAAATTGTTGTCAATCAATATTGAATTTTTGTGTGCATATATGTCCTATGTCCTATAACCCTTTCACTACGAGAGAAGACCTATGTCGAGCTGTGAAATAATATAAGAAGATTGAAAAAAGCATATTGCTAGAAAGCGCTGGATTTTACAACCATTTTTAAAAATTAATTTAACTATTTTTACAAATATTTTAAATGTGTGTCCGGGACGCTTTTAATGGTCATAACTTTATAATAGCAATAATGATATTGGTATTACACCTAGAGGCCCGAAAATATGAGTCACTTAATTGTTAAACGACTGTACAGTTTATTACACTATAAAAAAATATGAACATCTAACAGTTTTCCATGACTGTCGAAATACAAATTCATTATAGCCCATTTTACGTTATTATAAATGTTACCACATGTACCCATGTGAAAAAGGAAATTTCAATAAAATTCCTGGTAACGTTAACAAAAAGCAATTTTATAAGATATGTACTACATATATATTTGTTTTTTAATGATCAAATGAATGGCATTTTCAATTTATTGAGGGACCGGAATTCTCGATCGGGCTGATGTCTGCGGCGCCAGCAAATCACGCAGAAATAATCTGCTAAGGCGAATACGTCGCAGACTTTACTTTCAGCACTTGAAGTTAGTTCAAGCAAAGTTGCCCGAGAGCATCTCACTCATAAAATCCTTACGACTACATACTTACTTTTAAATCCAACTTAGAAAGTAAAGGTGTCACAAATACAACGGATAGTTGTAGGATCAACTTAAACATAGTGAATTGTTTGTACAGTTTTATCGAATTTAATAAACAGGTAATTTTGTGTTTAGGCTGTACAGCAGTCATTGCGCACACTCCTACTTTAAATATGAGATTTCTGTGTATCATGACCTAGGGTAATAGCGCATTATTTTAAAGTCTAGATGGATATGAACCATGATATAATTTAATATGCAAATTTAAATATTTTCAAGTCTACTATCTAAATTAGAACTTCATAATTTTAACGAAATTAATGTTTTCTTATTTTAGTAGAGTAAGTCAATAACTGAGTTACTCTATAATGTTGTTCGACCCTATTTATTGGTCCACTGCTGGACCAGGTTTCCTCTCATATTGAGAGGTATTTAGGCCATAGTCTACCACGCTGGCCAAGTGCGGATTGGTAGACCTCACACACCTCAGAAAATATTATATACTTTATAACATCTTTACGATGTGCAGGTTTCCTCACCGTGTTTTCTTTCACCGTTATGGCAAGTGATATTTAAATTTTAATTATAAAACGCACGTAATAAATCAGAGGTGTGTGCCAGGATCGAACCCAGAGCTCCCGAGCGGGAATTCCAAACCACTAGGCTATCACTGCTCTCTCTATAAACACACAGTCAACTAAAATATTCATTCATTTTAAAAGCTTCATTCTGTTCGTTAGTTGATAATCGAAAATATAACACGAAAATCCTTTCTTTTTTATTTGAAGCCTCAAAAATTTAAAAACGGTTAAGAAAATGTATTACGTTTCCGGTATGCCTACCAATAAGAAAGTGGTACGTACAATCGCTGCAGGAAGGTATGTGTAAATTATTCAGTCGATACGAGGCTTGCTCCCGCGGGCTTTGAACAGAATACCAACATCTGATCCGTGATTGCGCACGATAAATCTTTATCAATCCCTATATCTACTCATATATAATTTCAAATTCCTTTAAGGAATTCACTTCTATTTTTATGGAAAAGAAACGTTCGGTGACCTTGACCTCTATTACACGACGTGGCGACATATTAAAGTACACGTTCCTGTAAAGATATTTATGGAAAAATTATTGGACATTTATGTTGACAATTGTTACAGTATGATTGTTATTCAAAATACGTAATGTTAAGAAAGCCACTTAATAAACTTATTATAAGTGGAATGCGATGTGAAATTCTAACAAGTAATCACTGCAAGCAATCACGGCAAGCAACGACAATTTCCTTAACATTTCACTACACGTTTATATCCAAAAATCAAACTTTGTAAGTCATATTTATTTCCTTCTCATTTTTTTATTGTCTAAAAAATTAAAACGCAAATGTTGCCGTAGTACCTAAACATTATTTTGTGATGCGGATATGTTACGAGATTGTCAGCTGCGATAATCTTACTAACAGTACACCTATTGTAGGACCAGGTCAGTGGAATTAAACTCCGTCACTTTTTTCACTCTGTTTCATTTATTAATCTAGACGTTACACTTGTTTTTCCGTATCTTTTTCAACAACGATTACCCTCGCCCGTCATACGCACGGCGCTAGATAGCTCCCGTCAACTTGATTGAGTCAGTCACACATTTCAAAAATCGTAATTATTGTTTATAGTTAAGAATTAAATTTTAATATAATAAAATACCTTTTTAATTATACATATTGTTTTACATATATTTATTGATTTGTTACTTGTCCCAATTATAATTATCCTAACACTATGTAACATCACAGTCTAATTTCTTACAGTCTGGCAACGTCGTCGGTCGGATTGTAGGTACTACGATCCACAATTGCGCTACAGTTGATATGCACATGCATTATAAAGCATGAAGATAGCGAATTCACAAATTAGAAATTGTTCCTACTGGACAGCAGTCCACATATTTATGCACGATATTAGTTTCGTTTTAGTGTAGCTCAGAAAATTACGATGAATAGCGTAAGAAAACTAATAGCATTAATTAACAGTGCAAAACTTCTCAATATTTGAAGCAATCGATTCAAGTAAAACAAAATTAGAATCATACATACCTACTGACAATCATTACTACACAAAGTTTGCTTTAGTGAATTTGGTTTTAAAGATACGTTAAACAAAGTGGTATTAAGTGATTCGAGTAGAATTGCCACCAAATCGTATTATTCATTATTCAAATGACATTTTTTTTTATTAAAAAAGAAAACACAAGAAAAATTGTATAATCCTTCGTAACTACATTATCTTTTTTGCATTGCGATGATCGAGTGGGCTAATAGTAGCGACCGACCGCTTGTCTGCCCCTGTCCTAAGCCTTCATTTGAAACGTTTGAACACAGTTACACGCAGTTTACATTTTCAAATGTATTGTGATTAAAAGTATCGCAATCACACGACACAGTTCCCGGGTAACGTCCGCAGATAATGAGTGGTACATAACGGCGACACCGCGTATTGTGTTCTTTATTACCGCCGCCTGATTACTTGTTCTATCTGCTAAAAGTCTAGCTTTGTTTTTCTCGCTTCGGCCGTTAATGAAAATATTTTTATGACTAATTGAACTGCAACAACGAGGTTTTCTTTCTTTATTATTGCTTTTATTGTAGTTTGCTTCAGTAGAAAATTTAATTCGTTTTTATAGTTATTTGTGGTAATAGAGTGTAACGCAAAATTGCTTGTTGAAATTATGAAACTTTTGTGGTTAAATGTCACGTTGAAACAATTTGATTGCAGAATATATATACGGTCCGTGCTATTATTTATTTTATTTATTTATTTAATACTTTATTGTACACCTTTATATAGTAAAAGTTACAAAGGGCGAACTTAATGCCTGATGG
>DWGJ01000859.1:0-24232 GCA_018246895.1 Aspitha aspitha aspitha | reverse complement strand
TTGGTCCATTGCAAAATGCCTTTTTAATTAATTTCTGTGTATGTATGTACCTAGTTATGTATAGACAGGACAGCGGCTTTTGGGTTGGGTTCGCTAGTATTTATAATTTCCTATCATCCTCTTCCTCTTCCGCATCCTCTTCCTCAAAAAATATCCTATTCCTCATCCGCATCCTCTAAATTTGCGGGTGACAAGTCCTCTTCCTCATAATCACTTCCTCAACAACCCTACTACTAACTAACGTGGGTCTGTCTGCTCTGCCACAAAACGTGCGCGGGGTGCGCGGCCAGAGGTAACGAACATCTCGAAGTGAACGGGTAGAATATATAGATGGGGTGAGCCATAATATAATATAAGCAATAATAAGAGAGTAAAGTTCACAAACCTATACTTGTCTGTCTAATCACACATAAAAAATAAGTAGCCGCATTTGCTCTCTTTTTTTCGAAGGACACATTTTTGGCTGACTCCCCAAATCTAAGTATATTACATATATCAATGGTTAGCTACTGCAATGCATGCACCATCAGGAAACAATAGACAATATCTTGTAAACAGCCTTTACCTGGTTCTTCATAATCGGTGTCCATAAAATAGTCCATTATTAGCGATATCCACACATGCTACGTCGAGTAGATAAGATACTGAAATGATAATAATATACTTTACTTAGTTAAGATACACTTAATTGAATTAATCGACGAATAAAAAGTTGGCACCAATGCAACATTTACTTAACGTGTTAAGTAAATATTCATTCATCGCGGGCATCTATAGGTACTATTACGACTATGTGTCAACTAGGCAAGGCACAGGCACGAGTTTACTTACTGTCCCTGTAGCTCGAAAGAAAGGTGTGCTGCTATGCTGATTGCAAATTTTCAATGTTTCAAAAGTCAAGAAGCGAATGTAAGTTGCTATCTCATTGGCGTATTGAATGTCAAATTTTGTATTTTTTACTCGTAACGCTCTTGAAAACAACCAATCATATGCGACAATGTTCTCACTGAGCAGAACTATAGTTGTAGTTGACATTCGATGCTCGCCATGTTTGTATGTGTGATGCTGATGTATGATATCACTGTGCGTCCGGTAATGGTGGGTCGTCGACGCTTTCACAGTCAACGAAACGAGACCGTTTATCTTTGATGTTGAACTACACTGTTTAAAAAACAGTTTTTTTCGACTAGTTTTGCCTTTCGTCGACAGAACAACGGCAACGAATGAACTTTGATAACTGAAACAAGTTTCAATAAACAAGTTTTTCGAATGAACTGATTGTACTAGGTTTATTAGTAAACGTCGAATAGAATAAATAGTTTATTTCGGTATAAATAAATATTTCGGTTAGTTCGTGTTTATTCGAAATATTGTCGTCGTCCGTTCGCGTCGAATCGCTGAGCGTCGACCAAACAGTTTTATTACGTCCGACCGTCGACCGTTGTTTTCAACGGTGCACAAATTTTATTCGTGGGGAAACTAGTCTTTTCCGAACGTTGCCGTTGTCCGTTCGCGTCGAACCGTTGAGCGTTGTTTTCAATGGTGCACAAATTTCGTTCGCGAAGAAACTAGTCTTTTCCGAACGTTGCCGTTGTCCGTTTGCGTCGAACCGTTGAGCGTCGAACGTTGTTTTAAACGGTGCGCAAATTTCGTTCACAAGTAAATTAGTCAATTCCGAACGTTGATCAACGTTGTTGGTCCGTTCGCGTTGAACCGTCGAGCGTCAACCTAACAGTTTATTTCGTGCGATCGTCGACGGATGGGTTGAACGGTGTACAAATCTCGTACATGAATAAACTGGTTTTTCAGTGGACTATAAACTAGTTAATCAGTTATTGCAAAAAAAGAATCCTAAAAAAACTGTTCGTTTGTTCAACGGCCATCGCTAACTCTTAGACTGTTATTGTTAAACTGTTATTGTAGTAGGTTAGATATAACAGAAAAGCCGTAAGATTCTCGTTGAGAAATTTCGAATAATAAATCACTAATTTGGGTTTACTTTATACAACATGAAAGCCAAATCCGGCCTCACCAGATTTCATAATTGTTATATTTTACGCAACGGTAAAATTATTAAAGAAGACTTATGGATTCGAGATGGTAAGATCGTGAACCCTGAACAAGTATTTTACGTGGAACAAGCTGAGGCAGATACAATTGAAGATTGTGAAAAATTACTAATTGCTCCGGGGTTCATTGATATGCAAGTTAATGGTAAGTATCATTAACTTAATATAAGTATGATTTTTTTCACGGATAAGCTTATTTTCTCATATGTATTTTTCAATCATCTCAAAAATATATAAATGTGAAAGAATACTAACTTCATTACAGAGTTTGCAAAATAAGTACTGGGAAAACGACTTTACTAATAAAACAAATATTGTTTTTCAATTGCTTTAAAAGAATATTTATTATATTTGCTACTCTCAATTTGCACCTTAGTGAATTATATATCAACCATTTAAAAAAAAAACCTAAAAAATACAATAATACCTCAGTGCCTTAATTATACAAATTTTAATAGGAGGGTGGGGTGTTGACTTCTCATATGACTGTGAAAATGTTGAAGATGGAGTTAAAAAAGTGGCAAAAGAATTATTGGCTCATGGTGTTACTTCTTTCTGTCCAACAATGGTTACTTCTGAAATAGATAAGTATCAGAAAATTTTGCCAAAAATCCAAAAGAAACAAGGAAGTAAAGATGGTGCAACAATTTTAGGAGTACATCTGGAAGGACCATTTATTAGTTTGGTGAAGAAAGGAGCTCATAAAGAAGAGTTTATCAGAAATCCTGAAAATGTAAGTTTATTGTCATAAAACAAGTGGGTGTAAAACTGGACTTGGCAACCTATAGAACTATAGTCTCTAATAGAACTAAAATTTGTTTAGCTAACTCTCACAGATATATTTCTGTTACTACAAACCTGACCCAAAATAGAATACAATGTATGCTCTGCTATGTAATTGTAGTAATCACATGCAACAGTCATTTTCTTATAGGTACCTGCACTTTTAACACAAGCTTTTATTATTATTATTAATTTATTTAACAATTCAGTACACAGGATATTTTATAAAAGCGAGCATATGAAATTTTGTACTTATTTTTAGCAACTTTATTTTCTCTAACATTTTTACATTCTACTGCACAGAATTACAAACGTTCTTAAACTGTAGTAAATGGAGACAGCTTTGGATAAGCATGAATCAAGTTTAAATTATTGCACATGTAATTAGTTCACAGCATGCATGATGTATAATATTTTTTTTGGATCAATCATCCTGCATTATGTGTCATTCTGTTGTAAACATTGAGTTGGGTGTTATATTTCTTGAATTCTGTGATTATTGCAATATAGTATGTTATAAAACACTGATGGAGTCTCTGTAGTAAGTTATCTGATTTAAAATTAATTTAAGAGCTGGATGTTATTCAAAGTACAAAATATAAGTTTCAATTTCTGTATTCCACTTGATGTGTCTGGGTTCAAATCCTGGCCTGCACTTCTGATTTTGTTTCATGCTTCTAATAACATATCACAGGGAATCATATTGTGAAAAAACTTGTACACATTAAAGTATGTTGTAAAACCAATATTTTCTGGAGTATGTGAAGTCTCTCAAATCTGTACTGGGGCCTGTATGACTAATTTCCAGCACCAGGATGATAAAAGTTGAATGAAAGACTGAAAAATGATTTTATTGTCTTATCTCTTTTAAGAGTACTATTGCAGCATTTATTTCAAGAAGTCATTCCTTTTATTATAATTGTGATAAGTGAATTGAGTGAAAGTTGTCGGATTTTAGTAAATCTTTACTTGAGAACTATATTTTATATGCCTGTTATAATATATGCTTTATTGCAAATGCACTTAATCTGAAATATAAATTTATGGTGCAACACAGTTTCGGGTCCTATGTATAAAAAATTGTGCACTCTGGGTAAGCCTGTATGTATGCCATAAGCATGTTATTCATGTTAATAGATATCAAATTCCAAGTCGAATTGCTCATAATTTGCAGTACAAACAGTAGAGATAAGCCACTGACTTAAAACTATGTAGTATATTCTATTTACAGTATTTAATTTACAAAGAACTGACCATATACATTGTTATTGCAATGAATGCAAACATTGTTCAATTTTCAATAAGTATTTGCAATCACAGTTAACATTTTGCAATAACAATAATTATCACTGGTAAATATCATTAACCTACATTGTGTAGAATACTTATCAGGGTTGCTGAACTCTTTATCTAAAAACAGATATGTGAAACTAGTTTTGTTGGTATTTGTGTGCACTAAATCATTATTATTTTACTAAAACTTAAATTATTATATAAGCACTGTTTAATTTTACTTCAATCGCTTAGAGGTTTAAATATAATATTATTATATTTAAGTGATTGTGTCTGTTATTTTGTACAGGGCTTAGACTCAATCTCTGATGTATATGGTTCTTTAGAAAATGTCATCATCGTTACATTGGCTCCAGAATTGAAAGGGGCATTAGAAGCTATAAAAGGCTTAACAAGGTTAGGGATAAAAGTGGCACTTGGTCATTCAGCAGCAAGCCTTGCACAAGGAGAGGAGGCTGTAAAGAATGGAGCCAACTTGATAACTCACTTATTTAATGCTATGCTCCCAGTAAGTACATATTCATTTATTCTTATTATGTTTACTTCTATAACATGTTGGATACTACATGTGTGTATGCTATAATCGTTATACAATGGGGTTTTTTCGCAGTTTCATCATAGAGACCCAGGACTAGTGGGTTTATTGGCCTCTTCGACAGATAAACAAGTTTATTATGGTATTATATCTGATGGTATACACACACATCCTGCAGCGCTTCGAATCGCATGCAGAACAAATCCGGAAGGTATAAGATAGTACTTATACATAATTATAACAAAGACAGAACATTTATTTGTACAAATACTTTGCATGTTAAAGAAAAAAGTACATTTTAGAATTATTCAATATGTAGCTGTGTGATACCTATTTCATATTTACTCTTGTAAATATTCACCTACAGAATAATAAGGTATTTTAGACAAGTACATTTCTAGTTCAAGTAGTAAGGAATTGTAAAGAAGAATATTCAGATTCACTTCATATAAGTACCGGCATCCAAGATCATATCAAATCTATTTTCTACATACAGTCCCATTAAATGGTAACATGCTGTTGAAGTACCCGATTTGGTTTTCATGTTATTGTGCTTTCTTCTTGCTTGCCTGAACTGCAGGAAATGTATCGTCTCCGTTATATGTTACTAATATCATTAAACAAATGACTATTACCTCCTTACTATTAAAGGTGATGGAATATAATATTGTCAATAGTTGTTGCTGAGATATTTTCAAAATTTCCATAACGTTCTTCGCAAAAGCCACACACACTTGACCATCTTCAGGTTTATTTAGCACGATGCTGGGTACAAGTTTTAGGAAAGACTCGACCTCCATTAAATCTTTTTTTGAAGTTGTAGAATTCAGTTATGGATTTTCTTGTATAGCGAGGTTTGTTGACAAAGTTCGTGCCTATTTTTTAGGAAAATTAAAACGCAGCTCATTTGAGTATTGGTATACATTTGTTAAATTATGTAGGTACCATTCTGTTCCACAACCTTTCTGCATCTTTCAAGCAGCTTAAAAACTTCGTCCTTTCATAACTTGTCAGTTTTTGTGGCAAAAAATTTGTCCAAATTGGTTTTTTTTCATGAAGGGAATTTTGTGATGATCGGAAAAGGTGGAAATCCGAAGTCGTAAGGTCTGGCGAATACCTTGAATGAGATAAAACATTCCAACCAAACTCCCAACAATTTTTGCCGAGTTCTGAGGTCGCACATTGTTAATGAAGTACGACGCCCTTCCGATTCGCTATATCTGGACGGTTTTTTTTGGACAATTTTGATTGAATTAGCATTCCTTGAACTTATTTCCAAATATGGCTGTAGGCATCTCTTTTAGGATATGTACACATGTAATTGTTTTCAATAATTGCGAGATACTCAGTCAGGTCTCTCACGCTACCCTCGGAAACCAGCACGAACTTTCCGGACAACCTATTACAATGGGCGGATATGACACATTTCAATAAATTGCTTTGTAGTTGACAGCCATTTGAAGTACCTTTTGCTCAAGTCGTTAATCATGTTAAACCTTTCAGCCATTGAGCAGAAACAACCGCTTTGAAGTACACCGGTCACACTACACCCATCGCCACCGCGAAGCAATTGTAATGTATTTACACAATGTTTCGTGTGGCTACGGGTTACGGGTTGCACAATTGTACTCGAAGCGACTATCAGAACTCGCAACGGATTTTTCAGTAATTTGTAATAGCGTAAACACTTAACTGACAATGGCATATGTCTGTAGGCTGAACGCTATCTTAATCGCTTGCTTCACAAATAAAGAAATTCGATGATCAATTCGACTATTTCTAAAACTCTTGTTCTTAAAATACCATCTGTTAGCCACATTAAAGTGATCAAAAATTTTTTTGCTTTACAGGTTTGATACTAGTTAGCGATGCTGTTGCTGCACAGGGTTTGCCGGATGGCACATACCGAATTGGCCCTCAATCGGTCAGCGTTGAGAACAGTCGTGCCTATGTTTCGGGAACGAACGTACTATGTGGCAGCACGACAGCACTCGACGAATGTGTTATTTCTTTTAAGCAGGCTACAAGTGAGTTTTAGTTACAAATTTGAAGTACGCGTACACATACAGAACTAAATGCTGTGGAGGGATTAAATTATGTACATAGAATATAAATAGAAGAACCATAAATAAAATATAGACCATTTATATTACTTTCAGATTGTTCGTTGGAATACGCTTTAGAAACGGCATCCCTTCACCCCGCTAAAGCTTTAGGTATTGATCATATAAAAGGCAATTTAAACTTTGGATGCGACGCAGATTTTGTTATTATGACGCCCGATACACTGAAAGTTCTTTCAACTTGGATAGATGGTGAATGCGTATATAGAGCTAAGTAAATAATATGTAGTTTATAATAAGATCATATAAAATGTGCTACCATGAATAATAATTGTGATTTTGTATGTGATTTCCGTTTTTTATGTTATACAATATATGAATATAGAATATGTACAAATGTTACAGATCGCATAGCGAAACATTTAATCTACAAATATATACTTAATGAGGTCATACCATTAAAAATATGTTTTATTAAAACTTCACTCAAATTCACTTAGTTGCGGAATTGGTTATGTTATTAATTTGTTATTAGTTGGAAAAATTGGATTTTTATAAAATCATAAAAAAATTTACTTCATATTCATAGAACTTCAATTATCTGGATACTAAAAAAATACGGTAGTGTGCAAATCTCAGCGGTAATTACTGGCAGACCCTATTTTAATCATATGAACGCAACTAATAAATTGTTGGAGTCAGTGCTTAGTCTTCTTCGGTAGTGCTTTGTATATTCTAAGTTCATAAATCGAAAATTTCTCACAGGTATTAGATAATTACGTAAATAGGATTCCATACCACGTTTTATCTTTTAGATATTGCATACGATCATGCCTATGAATTATAAAGTATGGCGAATGGATCAACTTTCGGGACTCTATAGGGTATGATTGATTCAAAAAAATTCGGGAAATAGGTATACCTACACATCTCAAGTAGACCAGCCTAACCTGATAATTAGGTAATTATATCACAAGAAAAATGCAATTATAGTGGCATGGAAAATCTTTATTGAAGTAAATATATTTATAAAGTCAGTACAATTTAAGTTCAATAGTTTCCAAAAATATTAAAGTGCAGGTTGCTGATCACCTGGCAATGTTAAATATGATTATTTCTTAATTAAAATACAAGCTAATATTGAGAAAACTGTAATATGTGAATAATAACATGTATATACCTAAATAAAATCATGACAAAAATATATTTTAGGCAGGCTCTGAATTACACTGCTCTGTGCTGTTGTCATCCTGGCCACAGTTCGATAATAAACTTAATTAAGAAACCGCCAATGTTCCTTGAAAATTCTAAACAGCTATGGAAGTCGTTACAACAGCTGCTCGCAAATTCTCAAGTAACGTTCGCAGAAAAATTTTGGTCAAAAAAGATGTGCAACTAATTGAGAAACTAACTCTTACATCTGTCCGTGCATGAACGTCAACGCTATGATGACGATGATAACCGGTAGTGCAATCAATTCCTCCAGAACTTCGCTACGTGGACAGATGCGATAGTTGGACATCTTATTTTACAATAAAATCAAGTTACAAACTACGCAATGTATATTCATGTATACAATATTACTAAGTGTATGTATGTATAATAATGTAAATACATTTTCATGAAAAACAAAATAATATCACGGAATATTCCAAGAGCCAAAATATTTGAGATTAATTCTACCTCAATACCATTAACTTCTAAGATCTAGGCACAATGCAGCAGAGACTCCTGTATGGATAACAATTTTCGTTGACTGTGGGGCAAAATAGTCTAACATTCAACAACACGGTCACATATTTATACTGAAGACATTATCTAAACTGTTATTATGTTTATCAATTTTGATAAGGAAATAACGGTAGACTTTCAACGAGAAGCAGTGTAGTATAATGGTTTCAGTACTATAAATGATGTGTTATGCTGCTGGAGCCCCCCCTTGCAACTTGCACTTGTGGCAAGCCGCCTTAAAGGCAAACAACTACGTCTAATAAACTTTAACGTTTATAATGCTTGTATGTTTACAATGTTTACGGAGGGTATTGTCTGTTAAGATATAATTTGTGTCACTGAAGTCCACAATTATCGGTACATACACTCCTTGTGGACTACACCTAATTTTAATATACTTTAACAGAATAAAATTATTGAGCAAAATATTCTTATGAGAATATAGAAGACATTTGCTCGGCTGCACCAACTACAGAAAAAACATTGTAATCCTAGTATCAAATACCAATGCACACTCCACAAATGTCATTTAATTATCATGAAAAATTATTACTTATTAAGAAAAGAAATCTTTGGATCAAAATTAAAATATGCATTTGGAACATGCACCTTTCACACAAAAGAAGTACAATAAATTTAAAACGTTTTAACAAATTAACTTAAAATGCTAAACTATAATATACTTAAAACTAATTTGAAAACAAAAGCCATTACCGTCGAAATTTATAAAAAAAAACTAGTCCAGAGAAAAGAAGAAAGACTTAAGAAGTTGGAGAGAAATTAATAAAAAACAATATATTCTCACTTTACGTCAAACGAGTAAAAACAATCAAATATTGCGTGCATCAGTACCCGAGCTCTACATACAATTACATGGATGATCGAAATATCTTTTACGATTTAAAAGCATTCATATATTGAACGGAGCGTCACACTTAAGATGGACAAACAATATTTAGAATGTGTAATTGCACTAACAGGCGACGTAACGTGAGAGAAAAATGTATGCTGTATGATATGTTTGTTATTTACTGAATAATTTGAATAAGTTTATTAAACGGCCACTTGTGTGAAAAATTCTTTTACGCTAAGGTTATAAAAATCAAATCAATAAAATAAGACACTACAGTACGTAAATACCAAGAATTGTATATTAAAATATTTGTACTTTTACTGACTAAAGGAAAAAAACCATTGGCAACGCTAATAATCCTACAATTGTAAAAAAAATAACTTGTATAATGTAGATTGAAAATGGTCATCTCAAATTCGTTCACTCTAGATGTGGAATGCAATTAGAATTCTTTAACAACATTAAAAGGTATAATAATATATTAAATTTTTATAATCAGCTCAACAATGTATATACTCTATAATAATTTAAAAGCCTAAATCCAAACTGTGATATTATTGCACAAGCACTCATGTGGCTTAAAATTCCAAAGGGAATAGAGCTCACAACCTTATTAAACGTTGGTTTTCGAAAAGTAGAGACCTAATGAGGATGTTAGTAGTTAGGTGGGTAAACAAATATGTAATACAAATTATCATCTAATACGCTTTCAACTTCTACAATAACACATTGAGATTAGTTTTATTTAGTTTCTGATAAAACTTTAATGGAGCACGAGATTACAAATAAAATGCCACTATTTAGATGATCACTATACTTGTCAGGCAAGCAGGTGATCAGCGTACTGTGCCCTACCCAGACCAAACGCTAAGTCATTAAAGTATAATTAGCTGAATCCCACCCACGGTCATTTTACTCGGTCCGCAAGTGATTGAGAATAAAATGTAACGCCACAAACTCCGTTGGAACAAACGAGCCGTGCTTGGTGCCACAACATAGGCAATACGCCCACCTCCAATAGGGAGGGTAACATTTTAGAGCTCACCTTGTGCGCTGCGAACCCTACAACTATTACATTATTTGTCATCAAACGTATGCTATCCATAATGATGTGCACGCGAAAAGGTCGCCCTTGCCACATTTAGGATGCGAGCGGGATGCAAAATTATTTTGCATATTCAATGCCACATGTTCAACGCCACATAATGTAATAACTACATCTACTGAAGTAATTTATTGCTGGATACATAAGGGAATATAGATTTAAGAGAAATATATTTACCAAAAATTGCTTTAAAGTGTATATAGGTAACTTTTAAGATTCCCGAGAAAGGCTACTGTAATGTACTCTAATGATACAATTATTATCAAGTAATGTCAATGGACAATAGATACCATTTGACCTGCCATTACCCCCATCCTAAGTGCTTACTTGCTACAGCAAGAATATACAGCCAAGCAGGCGCGGCGAAAACCGCCGCCTCCCGCGCCTTCCTCTACCAAACACTAAACAACACCACCCGACGGCGAACATGTGATACGGTTCTTTGTATATCGAATTGAAAAATACTATGACTACAAAAAATTCTACGTCGACATCTACGTTAGACATATGGCAAGAACAAAGGAATCATTGTCAACAATATCACTAAAAACAATTCAGGAGAACTAATTATATAAATGATAATACTTTAAAATATTCGGCAGAAAGTTTACACCGAAGTAATTATTCGAAAAATTACACATATATATGATATTTAAACTTCAAATTTATTTATATTGAAATTCACACATAAAATAGTATAATTTGTAAAATTATCCAAAACTTATCACACCACATTTTTATAATTTTATGCAACCCTAAGCAATATTATTTAATAGCGTCAAACGCTCCCTTTGGGGCTCATATTAAAGTTCTATTTCGGTTAATTTTACGTCACTAACACACAATAATTTTGATCAATGGACAACAAATAAAAATTGAATATTATAATATTTAAACCCTGAATAGTAAAAACAAAAATTGGCAACAATTAGTAACTAATTTTAGATATAAATTTATACAATTATACAATAAAATAATTACTGTGCATGCACAAATATGGTAAGAAAATAATTTGGCAGTAAAAATTCGTAAAATCTAAAGGCCTAAACACACTGGCCAAAAATACTATTAAATATAGGCCCAGAACATATAATAAAAAACAGAAATGAAAAAACCGAGTATTAATCACACCTATCATCCACGAAGGGTATGTAGACTCATTTTAACCTAGTTAAAATAAAGAAAATAAAATTCCCTAATACTATCGGGACAAAAAATCCTGAACAAATAACTTAAAAACAATACGAAAAATAAACCCAAAAGATACTCATTAATAAATAGAGGATTCAGACTCAACGTCAAATTCAACTTATCACTGGTTCTATACATCGCCGCGCCCCAATATAGCGTGTCTTTCTACGTGTTGAAGTCTTCAAATGTGGCTTCATTATGTCTCTCTATTATTGCTCATATCACATTCAATGTTTCTAATGTATTCAATATTAATAACGGTACCAATACGCAACAAATAATAAACATGACTAATTAAGTACATTATATGGATTACACATGTCGCTAATAAATTGCTATATTGATTAAATATTTAATTAATGATAATAATATGGCTTCTCAATACACTCACACATTTTAAGTGAATACCTTTAATAATTATTATTATATTTAAACACTACTATTAAATTTGCAAAAGCAGGAACTAAGGTTTGTAAAAACAAAATTGAATGATGAAATTTGAATAGTGTCCTTTAACTTTTAAACTGTAAATATTGACGAAAATTAGAGAGCATTATATTAAAACATATCAACAAAATATCACACTACATATCAGGTGGTCTCTGGTTAAGTACTATTATGTTTGAAATGGGCATATTGCAAAGCAAAATAATGGTCTTCGACAATAACAAGAATAAATATTTGTGTATAATTATAATAACAGTTTTCTCATTATTATTGTATATTTTAATATAATTAGCTAGTGGATTTAAAATAGCACATTTCACAAACCTTGACTAAAATTACTGCGACAATTTTTGTAAATTATTTTGCCCAAATTTTGTAATTGTTCCTATTGGAAGACTACAGTTACCACACTAGCCAATGCTCGCAATTACAGTGATTATTTATACTTGACCATTACTTCGAATTGCAATATAACAATAATACCATATTATTATCAAGGTATGTCTTCGATCCGCCCAGTGCTAGACAAAACCGAGTTCAACGGCAATTTAAAACTATTATAACGTTATGTAAACCACAGATTTAATATTTTCGTATCTACCTAATTTACAAATCTCAATTTCGAATATTAAATGTGGATAGCTATAAAAATATATAATTTTGGCGAGCTGTACACGAATTTCGAACGTATTAATTAGTAGCAATGAAAAATGTTCACAATGGCACATTCATGGATATATAAATATCTTGTGCCAATACCGGCTATGCCTTGATTATAATTAGTAAAACGTTACAATGCAAAAGAAAATTTCAAATATTTGCAATGGTTTTGTGACAATGTTATTACTTACATAACATCAATAATCGAACATACCTCGCTCACTTCGAAACGACTATAACTACATGACAAGTGACTCAAATTTTTAAACCTTAACCTTAGCATTAATACATTGTAGGTATAGATATATGCACGAAAATGCCACATAAACAATTTGTTTCGACAATTTCTACTTTTAAACGTTTAAATTCCGCGGTAAAAAATTATTGCAAAGATTACAGTAACAACGCGAACGACATTATTACATATAATTTAACTTAGCATCAGAACATTTTATTTTAAATCAACCAAACATCATATATAATCGGTATATGTAATATGCCTATACATGAAAAATGTTTCATATATAGGCTCTCAAAACAATAGTACATGGAAAACACTTTGTATAGACACAAGAATTCTGTAAATGGTAAATATATTTTAACGGACAATATATAATATTGTATACGCGATTAACCTAAACTAGATGGCACGTTATTTTAGTGTCGCCTCCTTTGGTCATAATTAGACTAAAATTTTGTTAACAATAACTCAATTGTGCGTTAAAAGTGATCACTATTAGAAATTATGCTCGTAGTCAGCCGGGCGTTGTTCGTTCTGATGTCTAAAAATATATTGAAATATATACGTATATTCTTTAGTTGTTGTTTGGAGTAACGCAACTTTTGGAAAAGGCGACACTCCCACGCAGACCCCTAATTGACATGTATCATTTAACTTCACTCGAACTAGGAACCATACCAGCTGCTAAATTTAGAAACGAAATCAATCATGCAAGTTGGTAGAAGTATTTTCTCACATTTAATCATAGATAAATCATACTTGGTGTTCATAACTACAAGAAGCTTTGCTGAACTAGGTATTTTAAATGTGTATTGAAATATTACATATAAAATTTACTGTATAGCTTAGAATTTAAAATCCAAAATGTCTATTAGTAACGAGAAACAGTCTATCATATTTATGTAGTACTACCAAATATGAAAAATCTACAATAAAATGACCAATGCTTCATATTCCTATTTGACTGAATAATAGTAAAAAAATGTATTACTAGCCTAAGCTTTGGATTGTTTCTTACTATAACTAAATGCAACCATAATAAAAGAAGAAATAATAGAAACCAAAAATACGCAAGTACTTTGGGGATAAAAATACCTATCCACAAGCAGTGATAATAATTAAATCTTATAATTCTAAAATTCCACAACACAGGAGACAGTGAAAGTAGGCAAATTGGGATCACTGTTCACTGATCACTGCAAATGGACATGTTAAAATCAGACTAATATGAAATTTAACATAAAATAACAAAGTAAGTATTCAAATACTGGTTTAGCAAATTGTTAAGCTTTGTAAAATCAGCAATTAATATAAAATATAGGGAATAAATGTGAGATCGTGTAGTATGCAGACTTACAGCCATCGAGTTACTCCTCAGACAATGTAAAGGGTGTTGAGGACTAGAACATGGTGATTATTCTTAGCCAGAGTGACGATATATCCTTCAGAAGTTATTTTCAATCCACAGCAGCGGGAGACCTACACAAATAATACACCTATATTGCGATGTCAAATGTGATGAATGCTCTCATTTCTGATATTAAATTAAAAAAAGTTTACTCATAAGTTGAGTTGTAGGTAACACTAAGGAATAATATAGGCACTCAGGGTGATAATGTTGTATGTATAAGTGCACATTATTTGTTAATGAAAAATAAAAAGAATGTATATCCAACCAAACAACTGTTCTGAATACCAAGCAACTCCTAAAGTTAACTAAATGAAACCACCTCCAATAGTTATTATAATAAAAAGCAACTTTACCTTTACGTATGGGCATTCAAACTCAGTGACCAACACACCATCCCGGGAAAAAACAGCAACATGAAACTTGTTTCCATGAGAATCACCAATCAGAACGTCCCCAGCGTCTGATACATCAATGCCATTGGGGAAATTGGTCACGTTCTCACATCCGATACGACGAAGGAAGCGCCCTTCGTCGTCGAATACAACCACGCAATGCCCTTTGAAGTCGCAAACGTAAAATTCCTTGCCTGTAAATTAATAATTTGAAACTTTACAGATGCTATCTAATTTAAATATAATATTCCTTTACAACTGCAAGCCACCAACATCCCACTGCCGGACACCTATCTGTCCACACCTAAAGGAGGTCACGACATTCGGTTAGTAGCCACTCTTTATCTCAGTAAATTATAAACCACAATTAATGCTTCGATCGCGGTTTTACAATGATTAAATAATGACATGACATGAACTGGAAGAGTGCTTAATGCCCCAAGAAAATCGTGAAAAGACTGTAATTTATAAAAATTATAGTCTTTTCACGATTTGCTAATAAATAGCAGCACCCAAAAACGGAAGTTTTTTTAATCTTGTAGACTACAATCTACAATTTCCAGAGTACCTCAAAATTCTCGTTTATAATTGTATCATTTAGGATCAGATATCGGCTAAATAATATAATTTTAAAAAGTGAAGCGCTGTAATGTTATACAAAATCCATGGCGATAAATTAGAGCTATTTTCAATTTATCTTGAAAAATATCATTAAGTAGTTATCAGGAAATCTAACAAAACATTTCACCTCAATAAGTTTGCATAAGCTGCTACATTATTTAGAGTATATTTATCTATGCTCTACTGATCTATCTAATTAAGTTTATATTTAACTCACCACTGATAGCAATGTCAGATGGCTCTCTCATGCATTCGCTGCAATCAAACCAACTCATGAGGTCGCCTTCCTCGGACAAGATAAACACGGTCGGCGTCACGCTGTCTACGGCGACAATAAGACCTTCAGCGGTGACGGCCAAACCAGCTACTATATCAATGAATCGAACCTGAATATTAAAAAAATATCAGCGATCGTTCCAACATTCCCCAATACCAAACATATTTTTAATGAGATAGGCACATACAGCTATTTTCTTTAAAAAATGTCCATTCTTTGTGAAAATCTGCATCCGTGATCGCTCGTTCCCGCGATCGCAGACTACAAACTTTCCAGTAGCGCGAACCACAGCAACTTTACGTGGGTACCACAGTTGGCCTTCTTCTTTGCCAGCTACGCCAAAATTAAACTTGTGATTCCCAGATTTGTCAAAGACCTAAAAACATTTTTTAAGTATTTTATCTGGACAGACATACAGATGCAACAGAGTTTAAATAAGTGACCTATTGTAACTGGGAGTAAAATTGTTGGTAATTGTGGAATTGGTCAATGGACTCCTTGCCTACAAATATATATATGGTCTGGGCAGATCAATGTTTAATCAAATTGAATATTTCAATAAAACTGCAATTTATGTTTATTTTAGAATAATATTTTTAAGTAGTACAAAACTTCACCAAGAGGTATGGTTAGAGCAGTTTTTAAAGAAACAAATGTTTATTTATACAACCATATATTTAGTTTCTCAACATCGGTTTACCACAGTATGCTCCGTCTAATTTAGGGTCATATAGCAATTTTATTCTTGCAAGAGTTATTATTACCAACACTTCCATAATTTATATTTAAATAATACATACTGTAATTCGATGGTTATTGGTATCAGCCACAATAATGTCCTCATCGTTACCAAGGCAAAAACCATGCGGTGAATTAAACTGGCCCTTTCCACCACCAAGTTGACCAAATTTAAATCGAATGTGCATTGGTGTAGCTTTATTTGCACGTACAAGTGGAGCCGGTGGGGCTACCAAAGCTGCTTCTTCAGCGGGAGTAAGTAGAGGTCTTCCAGGAGAAACACCGCGAGGTACAACTCCTCCTATACTACCAACACCACCCACCCCTCCATAACCGTTTACTTCTGCAACAAAGTTACATATTTAAAAAATACAAAATGCTCGCAAATTTTAATTACTTGCTCAAATTCTTACCAGTGTTCAATCCCAGTTTAGCAAGTGCTTGTAAATTATTATATGCCTGTGGAGAATTCAGATCTCCAGCAAGTAATTCAGCTAAAGTGAACGAAGGGGCTGGTGAAGCATGAGGCGGCGGCGGGACGTCTTTCTCCGCAATACTTGCCAGTTGCTGCAAATTATACTCAACCATTGATGGCAATGCAGGTACACCAGTAACAGATCCCACACCTGGTACACTATTTAAATTGACCACTCCTGGTATAGCGCCAGCATTGACAACGGGACCAACTCCCGGTACGGGTCCCATACTTGGGACTCCAATACCAGTTACACCTCCAACCCCAGGCACTCCTACAATACCTCCAACACCAGTCACCCCTGTAACTCGTCGAACATTTCCGAGGGGAAAATCATCAAACACTGGCGCATTTGTTATAGATACGGCAGGTGAATGAGAATTAGACGCTACCGAAACAATTGCAGACGATTCGCTCGCGCGTTTTTTTTCTTCTGCTATGGTAGCTTCAGTTCGGAATGTACCAAAAGTCTCTTCTGTAATAGCTTCGAACTTGTCCATTTTTGTGACAAACTCAAGAGAATAATCTACATCAAATTCAGGTGCTCCTTCCAGTAAGCGTGCAAATTGAGAAGCAACAGTTTTCTTAAGCATGACGATTTCGGTACCATCTCCGCTTCGCAGAAGTTTAGTAGCAAATTGACAAGCACAATCTATACGCTGAACAGTCTTGTCGACGCGATCGAATAAATCCATTACTTTTAATTCTCTTTCCTTGTGAAGATGTTCCAGTTCTTCTAGTGCCTTTTCACGACGCCGTTCGAGACATGTCTTGTAAGCATGAAATGCTTCGTTGATAACACTCTCTGCTTCATCGCGTTGGCGTTGTAAGTCTCCCAAAGCATCATCAAGCCTAGCGGATGCACTGCCAGCAGCAACCGCACGTGCATTAGCTTCTACTATAAAGGCACGTAGTTCGGCTCGAAGATTTGGTTCAGCGTCAACAATCCGTTCACAGCGATGCTCTCCTACTTTATGGTCTACAGTAAGACATTCTGTGCAAGCTCCAACTTCACATTCACAACAGTAAAATTTAAGACTCTCTCCAACATGGCGAGTGCAAAAAATCGGTTTATGCACAGCAACTTTCTCCTTAGATGACCTAAGAGCATCAAAAGGTACTACTCGATGATTTTCAAAGCACCTCATAAACTCATGTGCAGAGTTACAGTTGGAGCACAAGAAATGAGAACAATCAGTGCATCTTGCAACAGCTGGTTCCTTACTCTTGCAACAAGTGCAGACAACAGACTGGTCCATAGAGGACACATCAAGAATGTTGGTAAGCATATAGTCTGATGGAAGTGATGCCGCTCCACCAGTTATCTAAAATTAAATTAAATCCTTAACTTAAATCTTATTTCTAGTTTTTTCTTAATATATAGTACAATTTAAAAAGTATTTTGGAAAACTTCTTTTATGTATTTTTAGAAATGATGTTGTTGTTACTGTAGAATATTCCTTTAGAACTGAGAGTAAATTTAATAACATTGTTTAGAAAAGTCATCATTTCATTGTCAGCCTTATAAGAAACATCAAAGGGGTGTACATGCACTCTTAAACTTAGTTTATAGTATAGTGCTGCTATAATAAAAAAAATATACATAATTACCTTTGTCTCTTGTTTGCAAAGAGGGCATTCAACAGCTAGATCATACTTAAGAGAATCACCCGCCTCGTTTACTAATAACTTGTCGATACATGATTCACAGAATACATGCAGACATGACAAGACACGAGGGCTGCATAGTTTATTGCTGAAAATTAAAGACATATATAATCTACCACTTGCTACAGTGTATTGTATGATCCCAATATAAAAATGCATATAAATAACTACAACTACTACTATGTCATCTCACTCTGAGACGCTGGTCGCGCGTGGGGAATTCGGGCCTCGAGGTGGATATAAATGAAAGATATTGTGGTCCTCAATGTAGGGCAACAGCATTACCATATTGTAAAATGAATCGAATACTATATGGAATTATTAACTGCATGTAAAACTTACTCGCAAATTGTACAATTTTGATCTGCTTTACCATTCTCTGTTGACTCCAGGGAACCTTCATCTCCAAGACTTACCAAACTATCCACAAATAGCTCCCCATTAATTTCCTCCATTTTAACTTACAATTATGTTTGGTGTATAATGTATATCCTTCTTCAAATAACAATAATCTGAAATAATTTGGAGCATAAAGCATAGAGCATTTACTTACCGAGAGCCTTGCAATTTTGAGGATAATAAGGGGTCAACTGTCTGTCTTATTAGCTTTATTATTTTCACTGTAAATTTATCTCTTTTATATTTTCACTACACCATTAACTCTCTACTCTTTGGTGTTGTTTTAAACTCGCAACATATTATGATGTGCTATAGTTCAAGGATCAGGGCCGTAAACTACATCAGTTTTTATGATATGATATTAAAAACATGATATTATTTCTGAATATTGAGTACAACAAAACCAACATAACGGCTTTTAGCATTACATTATAGAACACGGGTCTTCTCTTACAATGAGAAGGGTAAGGCTGTTTACCATAACAACATATAACTTTAAATTGTTCACTAAGATATTCCTTATAGCGTTAAATTCAATATGCTTTCTTTTACTTGCTTTTATTGTCACAAAAACGATTACTGTAATTTAAGTGACTACTAAATCATACTAATAATATAAATGAGAAAGTCTGTTTGTTTGTTTGACCTTTTTTTTTAACGTCAATATGGGGCAAAAAAATCGATATGATTAAGGGCACATAAGTATATGAAGCGGCGATATGAAGCGTTGGAGAGTGACAGTCTACTTTTTTGGCAGAAAAATATTTTATTTCCGCAGAGAAACACATTTTATCAAATATGCGCTATGAAAAGCGTTACAGGCTAAATACCGGTATGATGTTTAAACAAATTACCACTTGAGTGAAGTTGTGGATTACAGCTAGCAAGATTATAATAAATGTTTAGGATTGTATATGTGTTCTGGACATACAAAAATAACAAGGTAACAAAAGTAACGAAATAATAACTTGTAAATAATTATTAACAAGAATGTTATTCTAATCTAACCATGTATAAAGAGGAGAGTATCATCAAATCAAAAAATTATCCTGTGACTGCAGGTATATAAATGGTAAGATCTTACACATCTATTTGCACCTGTATAGTTACAGCTTGTGTGCAATAAAATTAGGGTTATCAAAACAAATAATCATTTTTCAACTGTACAAAAAAATTAATGTGTGCGTGTCCCATTTTTCATGCTTTTTTTAATGAATAGTGTGATTTTTATAGTTATAGGAAAACAGCAATGATGTAATATTGTGACAATACAATGAATATAATATAGGTAGTTCATAATCAAATTTATGTTTCATAATTGCAATATGTTTATTTCCTTTGGATCTGCTATCAATGTGCTAGATAGTTTGTTGATGTACTTTCCAGTGAGATGCAATTTTGAAGATAATTGTTTCATTTACTCCTATTGTAGCATTATGTAGGAATTATATGTGGTGGCCAATAACTATTATATTATAGTCTCTAACATTCATTAGGTGTGGCGGCGTGAGGCGAGCAGCAGGGAAAACAAAAGAACAAACAACACAAATTCACATGACATCTAATCACAGAATAAAACTTGTGATACGATATTTTACTATGACTGGCATTGATGTACATCTCATCCCAGAATTATTTATATGTAATCGTCTTCGATTGAACCCGTATATTATTGCTAAAGATATTGCTTCAGCTTTGCAACTTCTCTTTACATTCAAATATTTGTAATAAGGGTGGATTGCCCTAGAAAATGAATGTTTAATGTTTGCTTTACTTTTATGAAAATATTTAAGAACATTTTATATGACAGCTATGATATCTTGAGTTAGAGCATGACCAATCTTTGACTACTTTGTCTTGTGCATATGCCAAACAGTCCGGAACAAATAAAATGGTCAAAAATTACAATATGAAAAATATACACATTTAGATTATTCTTGTTTTTTTTTATAAAACATCTAATAACATAACTAAACAATTATAAATGTAATAGTAATCTTATATTTTTTATTATCATACATTATTTTTCTTTTAAATCTGTTTGATCTTCCTTTTATTGTACTACAACATTTATTTTTTGTATAGCATAGGGTTAATGGAGAAAAAATGATTAATATTTAATCAATGCTATTTGATAAAGCTATTAAAATATATATGAAAGTTGTAATGATTATTTAGATAAGAACAGTGTCTAAAATCTCATTTTTCCACACTAATAAAACATTATAACAATAATATTATATTAACTGGTTACAGCCTATATTGTATCACCTGAACCTCTGTGTCTCACATTTAAGGACCACATAGATCATACACCTTCCACCACTATCTCTAGTCGTTTTTCGCCATTTTCGGCAATAATGTTAGTATCAGAATACTTTTTTAAAATTTACTTTTAAATTTTAAATATAAAATTTCTAACAATACCGAAGTAGTATTTTATTTCGGATATTCACAATTTTAGCATCATATAAGAGTTGGAGCAGCCTATTTAATGAATTATAATTGACCACATATATAAAATACAATTATTAATAGGCAAAACGTTTTCAATAAGATAATCAGAATCTAAAGTATACAATGACGTTTGAAGCTAGTGTCCCTAATCGCCCATTAAAAGCCGAAATGCGTATCTAGAACAATTTGAAACCGAAGTAATGCTTAAATATGCTTAAAAAAATATAAATTAGATCTAACAGCACCGACCTCAAATTATATGATCAATCGAAAACCGCCTATATAGCTATAACCATATACTATCGCGAAACGCAATGCACCATGCATGATGCAGACAATGGCGAAGGTCGATAGACCATTACCACATTTATTTACGCAAATAGAGCCAAACCCAAAGTCATAGGAATAAATTTATTAGTACTTACTAATCTTCAACAGTAATAATTTGCAGAAAAAGCAGATATTTAAACGCGCAGAATGTTCTACCACGCCGTAACTATGAGAACACTCATCACTAGGTAAATAAATAAAAAATGAGCATCAAAGCTTAAACAGATATTTTTTTTAAATTAAATAGTTTCTTCGATGGATTAAAAGTATTGTTTTGTCACGTTCTCATTTTAAAAAGACGAATGAATACATCACTGTTTAGTATTGATTTTCTTCGTTGGTTGCGCTTCACTTCAAATGCCTTATCATTTAAAGTAATGGCAACACTGAAGAATACAAATCTATGGTTTTATTCGATGTTGGCACAATTTGTGGCAACTTTTCTTAGCTTAATAAAATACTTCAATATAAGAATTTAAATAAATACTCAGTGTCCATTTAATCAATAAATGTTTTAATGGTGCAAACTTTAAAATTCAAATTAAAAAATATGCAAATAAATTAGGATTACCAGCAAGCTAAATTTACGAATAAAATAAATTGTTCGACTCTTATTTTGTTACTTATTTGAACTTGTTAGGTCATTATTTATAATGGAATCATTATAGCAAGTGATCTAAAATTATGCTTTCTTCTTGAATCGCCAGAAAATAAAATCAGTACACAGTAATCGTCATTGTTTTTATTTTTACCAATTGCTAATTAAGCAAGCATTTATACCTATGTACTAATTCATAATTTATACAGTTCCCGTCAGGTATATCGTAGCCATAAGCTAGTTAACTTGTTGTAAAAATGTCATAGACTACTATAGATTATAATGATTGTAGGAATGTACCGTTGCTTAGCTATTTATGTAGGTATGAGCTTATGTATTGTCCAGGGAATTGAAGCATTTGTTATTATAACACTTTGTTTTTGTCTACACCCTTCTAGTCTAGTCGCGTCCAATCGAGTCTTTAACATGTGGAACGGCACCTAAATGACCGGTCGTTCTTTCCACTTCTACACGTGAACCGGCATATACATTGCTACGCATACGTAATATATGCGGCTACTGGGTGTTTCTTCGAACGTGTCAAAATATGTCTTCCGACGAAATACATATTTTGAAGAACGAGATTTTTTGGGCTGTTTTTGATATGCTTTTTATTTATATTTTACAATATTTTACATGTTAGTAAGTTATTAAAACATAAACATTATGTTTTTATCAATCAATGATTCGAAAAGGTCATCAAACGTCATTTTACTCCCATTCCAATTTTGTAGCTTGCCGCAACATTTACCTCCAAAATATTTAATATTAACTTAAAAATATCTTATCATGTGCATTTTTGAACTCTAATAAATTATCCATCGTTTAAATTAATAATCTTTAAAAACACTTGCTTATAATCAACTAAAACTTTAAGTTAAATTTTTGTCACAAAAAATGCGTCATCCATAGTAACAAGGTCAAAAAAATATTTTACTGAATAACTTCATTAGCGAACCAACTCTAGTTCTCCCTCCCGGATGCCCGGGAGGGTGCTTCAGCGGACGGCGACGTCTTGGTGAAAAAATACGTGTGCGTCTGAGAACGGTAAGCAATAGTTCATGGTTATTTGTATTTTGTCATCATGTTTGTCATTTATATTTCATTATAAATTCCTTAAATTAACACACGTTACATTCTCATTTGTTTCTACTATAGTAACCATTAGCAGTCGATTTCATGTAGTTTGATCATTGCTGAGGTTTTACGCTCATAGACAAGTTCGTGAAGGTTTTTTTCTCAACTCGTCATTTTATGCTACATCATTGTAGGCAACTTGTCGTTGCGAAGAATGATACTAAGTTTCACATAATGATTATCACTTTGGCTGTAATGACGAACTGTTGTAAAGAATGATTTTTGGTACTATACAGTTCTATTTATTTTTAAGGATTTAAGATTTTTTTAAGCGGAGAATTAATCTGGAATTTGGGTTTTATTAAAATATTTGGTTTTCGATTAAGGCATCCGCGTCTCATCAAACTTTACAAACAAATTAGATACAGAGAATTTACAAAAAGAAAAATATTGATATCTATAATAGATGCCTTGAAAAGAAAAAAATAATCACAAGATAAAAGAATAATTAATCTACAGAAAAAACTTAAGGACATGCAAAAATTACCGATTGAAGACAAGAAGTACATGACCACAAAAAAAATAACAAACTAAGTATAGTGCGTAATTTTTCATTTAAATCCACATGTCGCAGACACCGTATATCTGACAAAAAATCGATTATTTCATATTATTGTGAATTTTTTTGCAAAAACCGGCCTTTCTGGGTACTGCATCCTAAACCAGCTAATACAGGCATGTGTGCTACTCAAGTGAATATGGAGTTTTTGATAAGTGCCATGAGTAAGGCATCTATACTTTTTTTAATATTATATAGC
>DWGJ01000858.1:0-24263 GCA_018246895.1 Aspitha aspitha aspitha | reverse complement strand
AGATATTTTTATTACGCCCAGACACAGAACAAACAAATGTGCTCATCACACAAATGTTTGTCCTGGATGGGAATCGAACTCACGACCTCCGGTTTTGCAGTCAGGGTCTCTAACCACTCAAACACGAGGCCGTCAAATGTATGTATGGATTCACCAAGATTTGTTTCATTTCGAATAGCTGGTTGATGATATTATGCCTTTAACTACTTACTATTGAAAGCCTGCGGTATAAACTAAGGCTGCGTTTGGCGAGTGTTGTTAATGCTGGCGACACTCATTATATTAGTCGCGATGAGCGTGATCGACACTCGACCGCAAAAACGTCCCGCCGATAGCAATTTCGCGTTCAGCCTTTTACGTAACAGCGGCTCCAGTTTTTACAGTTGCTGGCGTATTTAGGTACGATTTAATAGCCTCAGTAGCAAATACCCCTGACTTTGTTTGTCTTCACGTCAAGGAAAAGGAATGTAAAGTATTACGGAATCCTTTTATATAGACAGTATTATAGATTAAGGTAGATTATCATGTTATATAAGTACATAGATGTTAAGAGTATTAAATTTTTCATTTCAAAGGAACCCATGTCCAACGTACAGAGGCAGGGCTGAAGTTTAAAACTTAATTGGCCTTGATTTATGGTTAAGCATTCCATATATGTATTTCGACCGAGTAACAACTTTTTTTTACTTTGATATCTAATAATACCTATTATGTACTAAGGATTATTGAAACCCAACCATAATACGTAGTCTTTTCAACGTGAATGTGGTTCACTGTGTTCAAAACAATATATTAATATACAGACACACTTGTCTATTGATGGCTGCTGTAAATAATATAGTAGTCGGGAAGATAAACTAGCAATGGACGACCAGTTTTTGTGGTCGTCGCCTCGTAGACCGGTCGCACGCGCGGGCGATTGTAAATAATGAGTGTAACAAGCGGGAGTACAGACGCGGCAATCAGTGTACGTGCGGCTTCAGCGCTAAGGACCCCGCACATTAACCGACGTCGGGGAAGAATAGTTTCGACATGAAAACATTTCCAATTAAAAGGTTTAAGGACTTTAGAATAACTTAGATCGAAATTCAGAATAACTTGTCATCTAAATCTAATTCACAAGGCGATTTGAAAAATATGACTGATTTCTTAATTTAACAAAAAACTTTTTCTCCTCAAGGTTTTATTATAGATATTTGCAAAACCAATTAATATTAAGTAGGGGCGATTACTTTAATGAAATTCAATACTTTATCTGTTAATAAGATAGGTAGGTACATACATCTTCATTTATTAATGAAGGACTTTGTCGCTGAAGGTACATACATCTTACTTATGCTTTGATTTCAAATTACATAGACAATACACGGAAGTGACGTATATGAAGCTTCTGAGATCGGTTTCATTCAGTCTCTGGATAAGAATAAACGCACATAAATATTTTTCTCATTTACTAAACATAAATGAGTTAGACACAGTGAATTAATATCGAATTGCTATCTGGATAGTCATTTATTTTCCTTTTCAAATATTTTCTTTCTTATGCTTTGAAGTTAAGCCTCTAGAGCCAAATACCCATAATATTGTTATTGAGTCCCCTAAGGAATAAATCATAAAATGAATGCAAAAAAGTCAACAACGTAAAGGTTCAATTCTCCTAAAATAAATTAGTAGTGGATCCTAACAATAAGCAACACCATAATAACATATACAATTAAATTGTATGTGTAAAACTGGTGACACGCGCTACCAATTGCACGAGCGTTAGCAATTTGCTAGTGATGAATGTCGTGCGACACCACTCACGCCGACACTAGACATGCGACTGCTGATTGACGCTACCGTGGGGTTATTGCACCTATTATCTGTATGTACAATATCTTTTACTTTTATTTATTTATACATTTACAGGAATTGCAACATTTTAATTTGCCTTTGTCTCCGAAAGTACTTTTAGCTGTTAGCAACTTGGAATAATATGATAATAATTATTTCATCTTACGGTTACTATCAGAATGTCACTGTTGGTATATTTTGAATCGATGTCTTGTATTTTAATGGGTTTACTCATTTGTGATTCACCATTTCATCGCAACACGATTTTTCGAGATTTAGAGAGACGATTTTTAGAGAATACGAAAGTAATTTGAAAAGGTATTTAACAATGGTTTCGTATGTGAATATCTTTAACAATTTAAATCGCAGGATATTGATTAAGTCTGTGTAATTGCATTAAACTTTTTCTAGGTGAAGTCACTCTCATCAATACAACGCGTCGGCGCCGCGTTTTTCCAAAGACAGCCACCGATAAATTAGAAGTAATCGCTGTCATTACATCATTATAGAAACGTTTGAAGCAACGAAGAGGTTTTTGTGTGGAATTAATTGAATTTGCCTCCATTACTGGTGCAGGGATGACGTCACGAAGTGATGATTCTCAGGTTCATTCCAGTTTTATTTAAGAGAATACCATACCCCAGCGGATAGCATATCTTGCTTTTACTGATGTATGTACAAAACAATTTTGAACCAATTGATTGTTTAACAAAATTATTAATAATTACGTAATAAAGATTATTTTTCATTACGAAATCTTTTGAAACTATTCTAAAGCGCTTTGAACAGCTTTCCAAAGCTTTTTTAACAAGAACGTTGTTATTTATTACGGAATTAACACGTCAGTGAGGGGTGGTTTTCTGAAATAACCCTTTTGTTGTGACGGCCAATTTACCCCTTCAATTTAACCCTTCTTGATCGACTTAACCCGCAATCAATCAGTTGAAGTGGGTTATTAAGATTAACGACTAGCAATCTAAGTTACTTTGTCTACTGTTAAGTTATAACGATGCGATATAACAATCAAATAATACTGAATAGTAATAATTGGAACTAATTACTATGCTAGTACCTATGCTTCGGGAAACGCTATCATAAATTTGCCAACTGGATACTTCGTTTTTACCAGGCTTTATTAGTTCCGCGGTTAGGAAACTTGGCAGGTGACCACGAGGTTGTGGGTTCGATTCTCAACCAGGACAAGTAGTTGTATAACGAGAATGACACTTTGTCCTGTGATTGGTTATAAAATTAGTTTGTATGTCGTATGTATGTTTATCTGCTTATTGAATATCAACGTAGGTACATCGCTACTAGAATTTTTAATCAAATTTGGCTGAAACTAAAAGATTTTTCTCTCTAAAAGCCATTTGTAACGCCAGCTCATGTCACTAAGAATGAATTGTTCAATATTAAATGACTTGAAATCATTTCCTCTTCTCGTTAATTATGGTCCCTTGGAGCTGTTCCTTGTACGGAACTCGGGTAGTTACAATAATTACATTGATTCGCGTAACGTCGTAGCCAAGAAAGACTGGTCATTAAACCGCCTTTACGGATGCCCGACTGTTTCATTCGGTATGTCTCTTAAAAGGATGTACCTTTAAAACTTTTAAAGCTTTACGCCCATATTTTATACTGTTTATTGTATAGAAATAGCTTAAAATATTTTTTATTCGAGTCATTTTTTAAACCTAAGACCACTAAAGTTATAAAAAAGTTTATAAAACGAATTAAAATTCAAATGTAACCACCTCTGTATGACATTAAACTTTTTAGATTATTAAAATAAAAATATGCAATAATAATATCAAACACATTAACTACTGATATGAACTGGTGCGTCGTTAAAATTTACAATGCTATATTTATAACATTTCAAACGCATTAAACGCCTTAAAAATATGTACTCGTATGTATAACAATTAAAAAGTAATTTTATTGACTCTACATAAGGGATCATTGTATAGGACAATAAATATGATTACTCAAATTACTATTTGCATCTTTCTTAAGTGTCGGTTTACACATGTAACGCAAATGAAACAAAACATTTTCAAGAGAAACGTTCAGTATTTATAGCGCTATTAAACTACAAAATTCATAATAAATGCGATCGTTCCCTCGTGGAATTTCATATAAAAAAGTTTCGAAGTGCAAATGGTACATTTTACGAGAGCACATGAGGTTTTAATATAAGAGAGAGTGCAACAGCTCGATTGTAACACCTTTTTGCGCGGAACATGTAATTATTGATGATTGGCGTCATTTGAGTTGATTTGTCTTAATGACAGCAAATGAGGGTAGAGCTCGCACCGCGCGGTCATCGCGATTGCCTTCTCGCCGTTTGTTGGGAATTCGACTCCCTTATTATATTTCACTATTTATGGCCATTTCCCGTTCGTGAGACGATAATGGCGGCTAAACGGTGCCGTAAACAGCTCGTTGATAAATATCTCGTTATTGGAACTAACTGCGAAGGAAATCTTGACTGCTCATATCTGGCATGTAACTGTTATTGGCGAAGCGAATGAATAATAATAAATCGGGGTTTAAAGCATAGATAAATCCCTGAAAACTCATGTAGCAGAAGGTTGGAAGGTTTGTTTCCTCGTGTTGGCCTAATCCGCATGCATGCTTTATGCGATCATTTCTCATGAAAACTGAGTGACTCTTCGATGCACTCAAGGTATCAATAAATAGTATTGACAGTATTGAAACTACATAAATCAGTGTCTATGATTTACTCAAATAATATTTAATTTCCTTTTCTTAAATGTGTTTAATTCTAATTCAATAAGAGAAACAATAAAAGATAACGTTAGAGAAGAGGTTTTGGCGTTTTATCGTAACCCTAAATAATAGTGATAAAGTGCCGAATAAAAAGATTCCGAAAGATAAATATGGCGTGGTGGCGCGGAGGGTATTTTTATCGTTTTGATAATAAAATATCGCTTAGCACCACAATAAAACTGGCAGCGTTATCTTGCGTCGAGGGAGGCCTTGATGCGGCCCTTAAGAGGTCCTGACCCAACGTTTTGCTGATAACATTCCTGAATTTGGGATTTTTATTCGGGTTACGCTTTTGAATCTTTCACTAATATTGACATTTTTTAAACTGAGAATAATATAACAAGTACGTACATAGAAATGAATGTATCTTACTTAGAATTAAAATTTTAAGATTTCATAACCTATGTAAACTTAAATTATAGACTAATATAACAATTGTAGTAGCATAAGGTTTGCAGAATAACTGCACATTTTTTTTAATTTACATTATTAGGGAAAAATTGCTTAGCATAGTAAAAACATACTTTTAAAAATAACTACTGCCCAAACGATGTAATTGTATAACAACAAAGTAACTGAATCAATAAATTCTAACGATTCTTTATAAGTATGCACACTATGTGAATTGACGAACAATTTTAAAACCGAATTCAAACGGACAACATTTTTTAACGTCGTTCTAAATCGATTAAGTTCATTTATTCAAACATCCGCCGCGTTCGATGCGTCATAATCTCATAAAAACAAGGCACATCACGGGATCAATCTGTGAAAACAAAGAGTCATCATCGATCATTTGAGATTCGGACCGTTGGCCCAACGGAGACCGACGGTAAACCAAAACCGTGCTCCGAAATTACGGGCCTAAGAAAACAAGAGAAAAAATCACCCGAAGATTTATTTAAGGGAGCGTAAAGATCTGTTTATGGTATGCGTCGGTAATTAAGGGGCGGCTCGCACACGTGCGCGCGCGCAAAAACGAATAAGAAAAAACCATACCTGTTCCCTTCTCGAGAGCGACAGGTCCGCTGACGCGCTCTCGGCGTTTCGGCTTCTCAAACTTTAAAAGTAACTCCACGAAACCTGGAATTAATCTGAATGTTAAGTGATGTCGAGCGCCCTCTACTATTGGCTACGTAGTTGAGCTTCACTTGAATTTTTTTTATGTATTTACATATGTCATAGATTTTGAAGCTTCCTATGTACAAGGTGTACCCATGTCATTTAAAACTGCATTAAGAAGTTGAGAACATTCAAGCTTTCTACGATTTGGTGATGTAACGAGATGAGTGAAACTGAACGAATAAACCGAGTTATAAAAATATTGTAATCAGACAGGTATTATAAGTTTTTTAAATATGTATTTTTAAATATTGCAATGAGATCGAGACACACCTTATATTCTTCAAACACGCAAAGTTACAGTTAAACGTGTCTAAGTTTGTAAAGATATGTTATTCACAGCAACAAACATTTGAGAAGCTGTGCCGCAGTCCTTCCTTAATGTTATCTTATTATGGCTAAAATGACTTCGGTGTTCAAAGATAATAGCAGGCCCGGGGTTGTGCCACTATTTTTTCCCCAACTCGAGCGCGTCGAGATAATACGCTTTCAGATATTGCGTGTGAGGCGTTTTGATTTCGAGATCGTAGATATTTCGAACAAGCCTCCCTTGGTCTTTGACATGTTAAGTATCTCGTACGATAAGAACGCAAAATTGTTTAGAAGTTACCCGTAAAAGGTTTTATTATTTACAGTCAAAGTTCTATTGGAATTGCTATCTACAGGTCTGGAGGTTATCTTTAGAGGTGGCAAAATAATTACGGTACTACCTCGCCATTTACTTTTGAATAAATTAAGGAGTTATTTTAAGATATGGTGGAAATATATAAACAATAAGTAATATTTAACGCATCCAAAGTAATCGCGATGTATTTCATATTCACTATTGTTTTAGTCGCGAAGACGAACCAAATCGAGAGGATATTTCTCCAGGAAATCACAACAATGTTATCTGGCCATCGGCACGTGTGGAACAATCATTTCTTTTTATTTACGGACGCCTCAAAGAATGGCTTTCCTTTATATAATAGCATACAAGCGTAGCGTCGTGCCGTTGTCTGTTCAATATCGTAATTAAAGGTTATATTAGATTTAGTCGTCTTATAAAGTTGAAAAGGAATAAAGGCAAAGAAAAGAGTAAAGGCAAGATACAAGTGGCACTTTGTTTTTACTAGAATTACCAACTACCTAAGCAGTAATACTCTGCGTACACATATGTATAAAATCATAATAATAATGCAATTTAGTATCTCGATAAAAAAATATTTATAGAAATTAATTGACATAGTAAAAAAAAACTTTCGTACGCGAGTGTATTTTTAATATATCACTATCATAAAGATCGACGTATCCCCACAACGTTAAACAGCACTAAAATGTAATATGTAGATAGGTGTGCCCAATTCATTACGTATGCAAGTATCCGCTCGTGTAAACAATGCGATGGGCTTTATTGACACGATCGACGGGATATGATAGGGATATGTTTCAATATGCATCCCGCTGATGCTTTTAATATGGTAAAAAATACTAAGACGCTTATCATGTTCTTCGGATATTAAGGTAAGATACAGGCATGTGAAACGATGTTTAAGCGTGTTATTTCACTATTTCATTGACCTGGTTACTGGTTGGGTCGCGCCTGTTCTACGTTCATATACCTACATATGTATTTAATATTACACACTTTACGGGATACTGATATCGATAGTTTCCACTGGTGTAATTATTACACAACCGGACTCCTGAGTCAAGGGTTATGAGTTCGATTCGCATCTTGATATATAGAAGAGATTAGTTAATGTAACAAAAATGCAATAAAGGCAATAAATCCACAAAACCTTTTAAAACTTTATTTATATTTGAATTTGAAGAAACAAATTAACGTAAGAAATATCTACCGTAACGAAAGAAAAATAACACAACGCGCGTTTTGATATATGCGCCCGTTATGCGTTGACGTTACTGAATATTTATGCTAATGAGGATCGTAATGCCATTAATTTTGCAAATAGGTCAGCAAATAAAGTACCCGTCAGGTTAATAAGAGGAACAGGGTAACCATAATTTTGGTTATGTGTAAGGTAAGCGACGAATTCTGATGAAAAATATGTATGTATTTCCATATCAATATCGTATGTTTTAAAAAATTGTACCATACAAGTTTTGTGAATTTAGTAAAACTAAACTAAATTGCTTATTATATTATACGCAATTGTTTTTAGGCTTTTTATTTATTAATTTATACCTATGCCTTTTTTATACTTACATATTTATTAGAAAATAATAAAAACACGTAGATGTAACCATCATATAGATATTCCATTATTATGTTTATTTTATTGTGTTTCAAAAGTCAAAACAATGTCTTTTTTATTGTAATGTAGTGTAAGTAACGCTACGATTCGTACGAGGGGTAAAATTAGGGAATATGACTTCGTATGAAGGTCCGTAGTTTATAAGTTTGAAATAAAAAATTTGGTATGTAGGATTTTACTTATAAACATAAATATACTAAATAACTAATTAAATCTAGTATTACATGCGGTTGAAAAAGCGTGGCCCAACTAATGCGGGATATACGAGTATAGTGAAATGTTACCGCTGTATATCATCCGCCGCGGGGGAGAACACAACACGTCTCCCGACGACAGATACACTCGAGTTAAAGTTTAATTTAATTACCAAATCCCTTCAGGGACACCGTGTTTCTTCGGAATGCGTGTACGTTGAACATCGTGTCAGTTCTCGGTAATTTTTTCTTGCTCATTGGTAATTGAGTGACTTGACTGCACAAGAAGAAATAACTACGTTATATATGTGACCTGATTGGTGTCACATTCAGTTTAACGTGATCTTGTTTTTATTATCTCGGGTTTCACTGAACTTTGAATATCTACAAAAAATCCTATCTACGGCAAACATACCTGTAAATATCTCTAACTAATAGCAGTAATTTTCATTGTTTTCCTTTTTCAAGTTGATTCGAAATTCTCGTACGAAGCAATAAATACTAGTCTGTCTGTAGCGTCTTAACGGTTTAAGTAATAAATTTGGCCTATTAAAGTTTTATCGCGGCCGCATATCAGCAGCATCAACCAATATTTTAATTCTGTTATAGGCTTACTTCACTTAATTAACAACTCGATAACATAAAATGTATTGGGATTAAGCTCTGTTAACACTTTATAAGCGAGATTCATTTTATGACCACGTGAGATAATTATCATTTTTACGATCTGTATGTTTTACTAATGAATTGTAACGTACATAATGCTAGACACCTTTACGTAAGGCGGCTGGAAATGTACACTATTAACGCCTTATCAATTGCTCCATTTCGTTGGTCCATTCCAATTCCCTTAATGTAGTTGAAGAGCATTGATTCTTTTTTCGTTATCTTGATCTTCAAGCGGTGTTGGTTACATTGGGAGGCCAGAACGAGGCAATAGATGTGGATACGTCGATGGCTATCAGTTATCTGATCTCCAGTCGGTTTGTCGACAACTTACAACCGGGACACGTTTATCTACACGTAATATCTGTGAAACTGCGACTTTAGAACCATTCAGCTGTGAACCGCTTCTCGGTTTAATCACTATTAAACTGTTCGTAAGAGCTCTTAATTATTTATGTCTTCTTGGAAAGAGTATTAAGAAAATTGTGGCGGAAACATCTAGATTGAATCACTTGTAGTTTTGTAAACGAGTTTTGTATATTTAAATATATCGGTAACGCACAACTTAACAAATTTACTGGGCTTTTGGTGAATTAATAATAATATTAAGTGAATAGCTACATTAAGACATATAACATTACTAATATATGACAAAGGTCATAAGGTAAATAAGTTGCATGGTCGGATTGCTAATACGATACTAAATTGTAATCGAATATTTTCCTAGATCGATTCATACTCGGTATATTTTCTTCAATGAAACTGCCACCGCATCGTGCCACAATGCTAATTGCTGTGACATTGTAATTCAATCAGTCGCCGCGCGCTGCTTCTGACAGATGAGCGGCGTTATGTGTACGCGCCTTAACTTGCTACTGGTTTTACTGTATTACATTTATTAGGGGATTTCAGTGAATTTTTTTGTAAACATTTGCTAATTCTTAACACCTCTGAAGTGATATACGAGTAGGCATGGTAAACCCCTTTATCCCCTATAATAGCTAAGGTTATGTGATACGTCGTATTATATGATACGACTCAGAGAATATTATAAAGAACATTATAGGACGTAGGTCTCTTCAGGGTATTTTTATTCAAAATTACAGAGAATGAGCTAGAGTAAAACACATAAGTAGGTAGGTACAGTGTATGTGCAACACTCAGGAGAATATTATTCCTGCATATTTTCCAAATCTGCAAACAATACAAGCATACAATCGCTGCACGCATTTGCACAATGTCATAATCTTGTCACGGTACACTTGATACCAATATGGTGGACCATTCAGCGAGGATTACCCGCGATGTTTATCGATTCCTCGCAAATATTTAGCCAAGAAACGTGCATCAAACATCTTGCAATTCTTGCGTGACAATGACGACATAATATTTGTATTGTGCTTTAGATTACAGATACAAAATCTCAGCTTTGTTGTGTAATGCTAATATTTTTGTATAAACGCTGCCTTAAGGGTAGTTTATTGTGCTCGCAAGATGATTAAATTTGACTACACTTCATATCTACATCTAAATATTTAAACTCGATAAACTTTGTAGAAGCCTGGCCCAATTCGTTTACAGCTCTTTTAGTGATAATTGCATGATTTTATTTATACTAATGATTATTAATAAAAGGCCTGTAAAACAGTTTATGATTAGTGCTCTTTAAGATGAAATTAGTCCACTCCAATATATCGTCAGATTTAAAATTAATATCGCAATCCATACAACTATACCTACTACGATCTTAGCATAGGTATTTCTAAACTTTGCTTTAGTTATCCAAATGCGATTGAGGTCACGAATGTTCGCATATGATATTTTCAGATAACACACAAAATTTAATCGCTACGTTTCAATGAGGTACGAAGTGAAAAAACAGAAGGAAACGAATTCCATTTTTTTCTTCACTTTGTATAAACATTTATACCGTGGCCCGAAAAATAATGACCAATAGACGCGCGGTTTGAATGGCGGATCCAAATGGAACAGCCTTAAATCCTTTCTTATCGCGTAGACACGATCTCTACAGCGTGTAGAGTTACAATGAGCACAAGCTACTAAGAAAGAGAATTGTATGTAAACCTTAACAATTCCTGTTCCATTTGACCCTTAAATGTGAAATTCACGCCCGAATTAATTTCCTTTGAGGGATGTCTGCAAAATTTAATTCTTCGTTTTTTGTCATAGATTAAAAAATCTTCGACCAGACGCTCTGATGTAGACGTTTGTGATAATGGATTTTTTGCACAAAAAGGTTTTTAAAGATAAATTTGCAGTATCAAATGCATTACAGTGATTTGTTTATTAGTTTAAATATTTTGATATGTTATTTTATATAGGTACCATTTAAAGGATTTTGACAGAGCAGTTATTCAAGGTTAAATGTATCACTGAGGTGGACGTTAGTACCTACCTATTTCTATTACGGAGCATTATTAAAACTATCTCGAAACTATACAATTGTAGTGAAATTATATAAGCAAATACCTGTGCCCGCAGCTTCTCCCGCATGGAAATCAATATTTCCCCTTTTTGCAACATTTTTCATTGCTACTCCACTCCTATTGGTTATTGCGTGATGTAATATAGCCTATAGCCTTTTTCGATAAATTTACTATTCAATACATAAATAGTTTTTCAATTCGAACCAGTAGTTTTGAGATTACCGCGTTCAACCAATCAAACTTTTTAGCTTTATAATATGTATTAGTATAGAAGTATAGATTACTATAACGAATTTATACATATTAAAGTAATAACAACGGAATCAAAGTAGAGTATGCCTAGTTTATTTCCGCCACAATAGCGGCCTCGCCTGGGGGCTGTCGCGAGACTTCATTTACAAATATTTTGGAAATATATTTCTCCAACTTGTCGGTATTTTATCTACCGCTTCTTTCCGTTTAGTTGCCTATTGCGTCTATATTGCGAACCCCGAATATGTTACTCATGTACACACTACTGCCAAACAAAAATCAATTTACTGCCATGTTCAGTAGGTACCTTGTACTTTGCCAGAAGTGGCTGATATATTGTTTTGTCATGAGTAGTAATTGATTATCTAAAAGCAAAATCTCCTAGAAAAACTAAAAATGAATGCGCGCAAAAAATGCGAACCCAGTTAAGGTATAGGGCTGCCTCATAAATCTCAATTTATTAGTAATTGTTTATTGTTTATAATAAGCTTTAGAGGAAGTTAATAGGAGATTGAATAAGTTATGTCAGAATTCATAACCGGCCATTTTTTTGGGTTTATGTAGAGCCTTAATCAAAAGTTATAGATGTAAAAATTTACTTGAATTTCATTATTTATTTATCGATAGGCTTCGATTTTTATGTAGAAATTAGCGAGTATGATAAAAATATTAATTATATCACAGAAGATCTTGGTGGAGCATATCCATAGCAGGTATTCTGGCTAATAATATTTGTTTCCCGGTGGATCATTAATTACAGCTTATCAAATTTATAAAACGTTTCAAAATCCCAGACATTATCGTGATCTAACATACCAAAGTATTGCGTCAACCCTGGCGTTTATCTGCCATCTCGTGCCACGTAATTTGACACTTTTCACTGACAAAGCCCACATTCACTCGACACAGAGAATACAAAAAAATTATGAGTCCACGTCACAGACCTCTGAACCGTTACGCAAAAACCTACCGCTCTACAAAAAGCAATTAGCATTTTTTGTGTCGTCATTTCGTTAAGAATTAATATTTACAGGAATTTCAGAGGAAAAAAACTGAACTTAGCACGTGTTAAGCCAACACGTGAACTGCAAACTATGCTTTATTTTCTTATAATTATGCTCCACAGTCTTCGCAATTTTCTAGTGAAATGCTTGGATCTAGGGGTGGTCCAATGTTCCGGAATTTCCGGTTTGCCGGATACATGTTCGGCAAATTTTTCTTTTTACATTGAAGTATTTAATACAAATTATGAAGGAACACAGACGTGAATATCTACGCATTCTTGTACCTACTGTGTTTTATTATTTATATGGGTGTAATAAATTTTAGCCACGTGCCAGTCTGATTATTGAGTGCTTATTATACAAGGTTGAATATAGAAAGAAAATATTATTATCGTATTTTACGATTACCTTATATAAGAATTATACAATAGTAACTGATGTAATATTTGATAATCTTTACGCGGAAGTTATTTCTCTGTATTTTTGTCTATCGGCGTCTAGAGATGCAGCAATAAGTTGTTCAATACACATTCTATTTATTAACGTAGTATTTTTTTATTGGCATAATAATATTTTTACTGTGTAATAGATATATCAGATAGTCAAATATGACTTTCGTCTTTTTGTCAAATATACATCGTCCTATGATCGCATCATATTTTGCTTTGATTTAAGAAATAGGTTTGCATTTCATTACGAGCTCATCTGATGTTAAGTAATTGTGCAATAGTCGTTCGTGATATTCCATAATATAGATAGAAAATTTTACAGCTACACAATACCACTTACAATTATACACACGAATATAAAAAAATGCATATTTTCGTATCGATGGTGCGTATTTAAATCTACTGCGTAATAGAAAAATCTCTTGTATCACAATATTTTATCATATTTCGCGAATTGGCGACATTCAGATCTCGATGCACAAAACATGGAAGCATCATCAATCAAACAATGAATCACTTGTGAATCTGCAAGACGAGCAATGCTTTTGAGCAAATCGAATAAAAACTGTATGTCCCAAGGCGATACCAGATCCGTATCTCATATAATCCGAACAGGAAACTCATTGTGGAACACCAGATGCGAAATTCCATAAAACCGTTGTAGAACTCATCGTAATTGTTATACAGAATAGTCCACTAGTGGGCGTGGTCGGATTGTGCATTCCGAAACTATGAGCGTTCGCACATCTTATATTTCCTCTATAACGTTTGTTCTTTTGAAACGGAACAAAATATTGTGAATATCTCACAATATTTTGTTCTCGCATTGTTTTGCTCGACAATTGTTATTCAGCAAAGTTTTTTGTGAAATGCTACCGATATTTACCGCTTGCATTTTTTAAAACATGTTTCTACTTAATACTATTTAACTTATGATATAAATAGACATGTCTAAAAGTACTACGAGATTACAGATTGGGCGGGAGTTTCAATATACATAGTATATAGAATACAGTATGATAGTGTCTTATGTAACAGAACGGTATATTTGTGTCGCAGTATATAAAGCACACTATGATATAAGTAAAGCTATAATAAAAGAAATGTGTTTAAAAAAACTTATAATAAAATTAAATGCAAAAATATATGATCTGTACCTACTAATCAGGTCTTAAGATGCATAATAATCTATAAGATATTTGCAAAATAAAACTATAAAATTTTCGTAATCAGGTGTAATTATTTTCGCTCGACTAATTCCATGGTATTTCATATTATTTTGATGTTCGGCTAAAAGGCGACGAAACACTTTTATATGGCGAATAAAAGATGTTTTGTAACATGATTCGATTTAAAAAAGGGCGAAACGGAATTATTCAGGCGGCAAATTGGTATCGAAGAAGGATTTTCAACTGTTTTGAAAATAGCGCTCGCGCAGCGGTACACTTTGAAAAGGATTAAATTCGGGAAGTTCGATCTTTTGTGCGATTGTTTTTACAGCTTAGGGAGCTCTTTGTCGGTTTTGCGGAGTTACGGCATCTCGAGAAACGGCATAATGCAAGTCGGCATCGTGCCGCGCTCCTTTATCTCAAAGGCACCCATTTTACGGTTCTTGAATGGTTGTATGGGTTCTAAGTATCCTTTGACGCAGAACCTACGTGATTGTGTATAGGCCTGTTTCTGTTTCATGGTTTAGCCTTTCAATAGCTAACAAGCACGCTTCAAGATTATGTTAGTCGCGCTACTTTGCTTCCTGTAGATTCACAAAGCGCACCTCATTACAATGATGGGTTCTCGGGTGCGTCTGTTAGTGCCTTAAAAGTATTAATAACTAACCAACAATGAAGTTAAGTAGCTATAAAATTATACCACTACAATGGAATAAATATTTTGTTTTAAGGTAAGATAGGTACTTAGGGTATATTCTATAAAATTATCATAATTACTAATCACATTATTGAAATGGCTTGGGAGTCATTACAAATATAGCCCTAGCCCCAAATAGTATTGAAACTCAAAAAAATTTGAAAATTATTGATTAATTTTCAATACTATACAACAATTATATAACGTAATAGATTTGTTTTTAACTCCGAGGAATACATTAGTTACTAGAGGGTTACTTGGTGTTTTAATAAGAGCCATTCCTTTCAGATCAATAAATTGGAAAACTTATCAGAAACCAGTTTTTTATAAAATGTTCTATGACTCTCAATCTAATGTTAAGATCCGGGGCTGTCCTAAAACTAGAAGCTTCTTATTTTATAAATAGGTAAATAACAGAAACATAACGTCGGCTGAACGGTCAAGTTCCGCCAGCTACCTGAGTTTCTGTGTGTTTGCAGTTTTTCAGGTAGAACTTTAGCAATTAGCACTGATAAAATAATATCTGCTATTGAACAACATAATTAGCAGTGTTTCGAGAAATGTAGCATAGTACTAAGGATTCTAGTAGTTACAAATAATTACTCAAGTGAAACCATTGCTTACTAGACATGACTGACAAAATGTCAAATACATACTATGTATGTAGATGTTGGTTCGTTTTTAACAAATCCTGGATTTATTAAAATGTATGAGAAATACGCATGTGTCTCCCAAAATTTATATCACCTGTATACACGTGTAATCCAAAAATCTTACAGATTTTCTTTTGTAAAGTAACTATTTGTCTGCAGAATAACTCTCGGTCATTTCAAAGACTGTAATATATTTAGATTACAGCTATCAATCTGCCTGGACCGTCACGAATTTACTAGCAAGGTGTTTCCTTAATATTTTTCAATGTAACATTAATCATACATTCTATTCTATGTATATTGTGTTTCTAAAAAGGGGTCTCCATGGGGTCCTTTTAGCATTTTTTAGCATAACCCACTCCAAATAGCCGGAAGCGCATATGGCACAAATATTTAAAAGTGGTTTGCCTACGGACATTTTTTCCACCTCCTTTTTTGCCCATAGCTCAAATTTATTTAATGGTTACTAAATATAAAAATCGGACCCTTTTTCATTTGACAAAGAATATCATGGCCCCAGAGAGATTAGCGTCACTATTGTCAGTCATTTTTTCGAACTCAAAGGGCCTTTTTTGTCATTTTTCGTGACAACGACATTAATAAATAACAAATAGTCTAATAAGAGGAATGAAAAAGTGATTCCATTTTCGTATATTATATTAGCGTTGCTATAGATTTTTTGTTGAAGAATTTCATGTTACAGGTAGAACTATAACATGCTGTCATACTTTATCATTCAATTTTTGAAGGGCTGACAGAGAAAATAATAATCAGTACCTACCTAATATAAATAAGCAAAATGCGAATAGTCATCGATTTTAGAATAGCTCATATAGCGAATTTACGACTATTCTTGAGAGTATATGAAAACTTAAGAAGTAACCGTGAAATAAATCCAGCGTAATCTTTTGTGCGTCCCGGCATTCAGTAAACCTTCATCTACACTACGGACAATATTGCAGTTCAATTGTGATGAAATAAATTCCTCTGATTGATGATCCGCCACCACATGTATAGTTTGAATTCTCTCTGCCTTCTTCTAACACATAACAATGCACACCCAAATATGCCTTCCAAGTGTGTCCTATAAATAATACATTATACACCTCATTGTCAAGAATCTCAATGCAAAGCTTTAAGGGTGGATGATCTCTTAAAATAACAAGTGTTTGCTTCAATGATTACCGACAATACGTATACCTTTAGCTGCCTTATAAAAGCCTTCTTACTTGTTAGAAACGAAATGTTAGCATTATGACATTACCGCGTTTAGAAAAACATTGCTATACAGTAGACGTTAAAGATTAGTTTTCTTTGATAAATACTCAAGAACGTGCGTATTCAACTGCTTGAATTCGAACTTTGAGGTACATATTTTAAGGTCTATTATCGTTTATATGTACATTTGTCGATATTTGTCAAATTGGTCTTAGAATAAAATGTGCGTGAAACATCACGGCCAAGTTGGTTCACCATAACATAAAGAAACATTCATCTATTGATACTCCGCTATTTAAATGGTTTTACACATTTATAATATGAGCCTACGATAAATAGGGGCTTTTGTGTGCGTAGTTTTTATTTTGTTCCGATCTTATTGTATGAAACTAATGCATTTAATTCAATTTCAATATTTGGTAGATCGGCTTTGAGGATGCTTAAGAAATTATGCACCTACTTATGACAAATGTAATAATTTGTATACACTTATGAATAGATTATTCTTTTTGTCAATAAATATTTCATTGACTTTATCTCCAACTTATTAGTCCGGCAATATGTTTCCGTATAATTTCTTCCAGATTAATTCAAATATCTTCACAACTTAAATTGTCGTCACTATTAACTTACTAATAATATCAAAATGGTACGCTTTTTTCAATTCTTCTTGCCTCGATTGATTGCTTAGTAGGTACTGTTAAATGCCAGTCCAAAAATATTGGTCGAATTTAATATTGTTATAAAAATTAATTAAAGTACACTACGTGATTTTCATATAAGTAGGTACTTCTCAGATTTATTTGGTCAGATCTACCCCAAAAAAATCCAGCGGTAAATTATTTGGAAACATGGAAAGCATTATAACTAAGTCAATTAACAAAATTCAATTTACACATACTTAGATTCAGCTGCGTCTATTTGGTCACGCCTTTCAGGAATTAATAAGGCGCCTATTAAGACCGTAGCACCTGCTCGTTTTGTATATATATTCCTCAGCACAATTAATGGATCACGGCAAAGCGCTATCCGCCCTTCAAAGTTCCCCGCCCAAAGTTCGTTTTGCGTTAATGGGATTTTTGTGAAATATGTTTAGCGTTATGTCTATTAATTGGTATCTGCGAGAATAACGAAAGATCTCGTAATTTTTTTCTTATATTTTCATAGTAAATTACTTATGGATGGCTGAACTACTGGAGTCTAAAATACATATGAATATACAAAATATAGCAATACCAACTAATTACTATCTACTCCATTATTGCCTCTTTTGATATACACTTACACTTACTTTATATAGTTACTTGTACGTGATTTACTGTAATTTTGTGTCTGAAACTTTCATGTGTAGAGAAACAGATTGAACCGAAAATCACAGTCAGACTGGTGGTATCTAAAATCGACAGTGACAGGACAGATTTCGAAAAATTCCGTTTCAACACTCGAAGTGTCCGCCTATGTAATTAATCTGTACAAATTGGCGGTATTCTCGGAAGTTGTAACAAGCGCCCGACGCCCGTTACCCGCCCTGCGTTTCGACCGCTCCGCCCAATCACGCTTCATTGTAAACTGTAGGCGTTAAACGTAAATTGTTTGGTCAAGAACATTCCATTGTCAGTCGTTGATTTGTTATTTCGAATTTTAAAACGTCAGAACACTATTTTCTAAGATTAGAACCAAAAGCACTGTGATATATTTCACTATTTGCGCATCGATGAAAATCTTTATAGTAATTATGTATTATTAACGATTTTTTAAACAGTCTACACACGTATATTAACCTATACAATGCGTAAATGGTGAAAGAGGGTGTTTAAGAAATTAATCAGAAATGACCTCGGTACTTACAAGTAATATATGATTTTATTACTATAATTCTTAACTATTATTTTTTGTTGGAACACTCTGATCAATTATGCCGACTGGAGTCGTAGGCGTTACACGTAAATTATCGGTTATGACCACTTGTCTCTAACTTATTCCCCATTATCTTTTATATTGCTCTCGTAAAGATTTTAACACGACTATTATGAAGACAAACGTGGTAAGTAAAGTCGATGTAAGTAGGCCGATAGCAATTCGAATAATATTTTTCCATTATCATTTTAGTTCTAGTTTTATTTCGACTGCTTTGTAATGCTTTGTAAAAGAGTAATCTTTTTTAGAAGCGGAAACGCTAGACTTATTTCAAGTAGTTGTGATATGGAATTAAATAAACACAGCAGCTTAGCTTTAAAAATACTGTGATTGACTTTTGGCAAGAGATCACTTCAACTTGAGATTTGGAGTTCGTTTATATACTAATCGCTCAAAATTAGGCAACTCGCTCTTTCGGTTTTAGCATGTAGTCATAGTTTCACTAGCAATACAGTAAGTCCAGTTGGATACTGAGCTTCCTGTCATAAATTAAAACGCTTTCAATGGAAGCGTACAACGCTACCAATTACGAGTATCTATGTATTTCTAGCGGGTCCGTGGGCGTTACTCGGCGTTATTTGCTTAAGATAGTTTTGGCTACCATTGTTACAGTGACTTCTAAGAATTCCTCGATTGCTTTGAGAATAACCGATAGTACCTAAACAATAACATATGGTACACTCGTTATGAGTACTTGAAAAATAGCTACCTCTACTGTAACAATAAATAATATTCATATTATTTTGTTTCATTTCGTGTCTAGCTATTATTACATTTACAATAAAAATGGAGATACGCATCGAAAATATTACAACCAAATGGAGAATGTAAAAGCACTGCAAATTTAACCATATCCATTGAAGTAGAGTTATTGATGAAATTGACCTACTTTAGAAGTTACTTTAGAAGTGCCAATAAAAACTCGTCTTCCAACAATTTATTTATATAGTATTAATATAAACAACACGAATGACTTAAAAATTTGGCAATTTTTTTCCACTGGGCTTTAGATTCAAGAATTTTAAAACAAAGTAAATCTCGAGAAGTGTTGTCAAGCATTTTTTTTAAGTGTAGTTAACCGCTGAGTCATCTATTCTGGTGGCGCTAAGCTCCTGTACTTTTTGTCAATGCAGCAGCGGGCTCCACCTTTTGACAACCAGTATGACCATGCAAATGGTCCCCGTAATAACAAAAACAGTTTGATTGACACAAATGCGTCCGCTCAAATGCTCTTGCAAACTGTTCATCTTAGGACAACACTCAATTTTCTCGTATTGGCTCGTCATGTTTGCTACTAAACAATTGACGCTACGTATTCTTATCGCCGACGATCTCTGTTCTTATGAAAGGGAGAGATGTTATCGCAGTCGATATTCAGACTCCGGACCTCTAATCCCATACGGGCCTGAACAATAGCAAATAAATGTGACGCGTGGACCGCTATTCACGCGGGGCAAATTGGGCGTTGAATTCAGGAGTTTTAGTTCTTGCTTATATTTTAAACACTCTTTTTTTTCAATGATCTTTAGCTTCTTAAAGGTTTTTTTTAACGTTATCTTTAAGGATGTCTCCGATTAATATAATTTCATAAAATCTTCATCATTTCTTAAGCAGTCTGATTAAGTCTGTTACTTCATGCTAGACAATTAAATCTTTGTTCAAAACCATACATTTTAAAACGGACTAACCAGTAAGAGGAGTGATTTTTCTAAATCTGAAATGAAACTTTCTTGTTATTTAATTTATTACGGAAACAATTTTGTAAACTTAATTATTGAAAAAAACCCAATGATTTCTGATATTTCATACGGGGCTCTGGTATAATGTAGCTTAAGTGGCTATTAACGTTTCAACACGAGGCTTATTGTTTCCGTTGAGGATTGCTTCAAGTTTTTTAGCTTACGAAGCCGTCAACAGTAGATATTTCCGTTTGGGGTAGAAATTATAAAAACATGTGACAGTTTGGGATTTTAAGTAGAACTGAGTTAAGTTTAAATGACTTTTTCAGTGTCATATTTTCAGCCGCACATCATCGGTATTCATAGTATTTGTGTTGCTATGTGGCGTTTTGAACACCCAATCCATTTGGATAGCTCATTAGTTTACTTAGGCTATAGAAAAACCTTTGTCACAAATCCCGTGGAGGCTGAGTTATCATGGCTGGAGTGACCAACCAAGCCAACAGTTGAGAATTTAGACGTCTTTTTATTTTGTAAACCAAGGCCAATAATATAATAACACATGTTATAGCAGCGAACTATTGAAATTATTTTACCATTTCTGTACAAATTCCATTATACTATATGTTCTACTTATTGTCATCATTTCTTAGATCTGTCATTGCTAAGAAAGTTAGTTTTAAGTAGGATAATAGACTACAATGCAATCGACATGTGGACTCTTAATACGAATTGTTGTTGCATTTCAAGGTGTTTAGTTATAATATGAAGTCATTATGCGTTAATAGGAATACTTTTAGAGACGCTAAATGTTATGGAAAGGATTCATCGAAGCGAAAATATGTCGATTGTGACTTACAGTGTCCTATTATGGAAGTTATTGATGTCATTAGGTCCTTTGTTGTTCGTCAGTCGCTTAATATTTGTGAAAATGACTCTACATATACAGGGTGTTTGAAAGTAGAATAACATTTAATAAACCATAGTTGCTATCTTGTAATCTTTGTAGACGACAAATGAAGTAAATTTATATCTTTTATAGGTTTTATTAGCCATTAGGTATTAGCTATTAGGTATTATTTATTTTGTTTCCTAATCAAATTATAGTACTGTTACAGAATACTTCGTGGCACTTGTAAAGAGCTATATTTGTCTAGTACCTGTGTATAATTAATATTTCTATATACTTAATATATTTGTTGAGATGAATTTTATAACTTACAGAATGGCATCAACCTGTACATAAATGCTCACGTGTAGATCGTCAACAACGAATGTATAGGGGACAAAGAGCTATTTAATGGTCCTCATAGCATTCAAAATGGAGACAAATTAACTTTAAAAGGCAATTTTAACGCATTTCTGATCTCGACCGAAACGCATTTTTATAAAATTATAGTTTAGTTAAATATAAAATAGCCTGTTTAAAGACAGCTCTGTTAAAGTGTTTAATGTGACATATCTGTTTTAGAACAGAATAATGTGTTTTTAATCATCTGCACTTAAGCACTGGCTGATAGGTACTGCTTTGAATTCCATGAGTGGTATGAAGACACATTTACTCAAAGAGAATTAATAATAAGTAACAGCTAAGTAACAGTTCAATTATAATACTACTGCGTTTCCAACAGTATGACATCCAGACACAAGCTAAGATGCAAGGCGTTCCAAATTTGAACGCAAACCCCAATTTTAATTTACGGTCTTCCATAACACAAGAAATGCTTGTACTGAACAGCTGTTCATAAACTGTGAAAACATTCTTTGACATCGTTTTACGTCAAAATCTTTAACGTTCCGCCTAATATCCTCCAAGGTATGGAGTCCATTGATATAATTATTGTCAAATTCCGTCTTCGCATGTAAGCATTCATGTACGCACGGATGATTTTGCGCACGAAATATAAAAATTATTTACGCTTTACAATCTCAACTGAACTATCCGAAAGGGACGGTTCCGTACGTGATCGTCTTTTGGAGGCGAAATTCGGTCACAAAAGGCGAATATAAAGCATCATATTTATTTCATAATAAATGACAATTATCGTAAATTGATTTCCGAGCACAACAATACACGCGCGCAGCTAACCAAACATTGGCCAGAAAGGGACCGTTGTCATTGTTGAGATTTCAACTGTATAAAGTACAAAAAGCTGTCCTTGTTGCCGCGAGTCAAGGCTCAGAATGACAAGACGTTTATGTTTATTGTACGTAAGGCAACAAATATATAAGAATTATGTTTTTAAACGTAGCATCAATATGGAGAACAGGATTGTATAAATAAATAGATATACTGTACAAAACCGTTGCTTGCTATTGCTATAAAAACCTAATTACCTGTATTTCTTTTAATCTTCAGAATACTTCATGCGTTGCATCCGATAAGTGGTCAATGCACCCTATAAATTAATTATAATATATTCCATATTGATACATGCTTAAATATTTCTTTTAACCAGTTATATAAAATTTCTCTCTGGATATGTTTTCATGGCTCTTACAAAATAGCGAGTTCTGTATTATAAGCTACAAAGCAAAATCCAATTATAATAGTCAGTTGGGTACTTCAGGATGAAACATGGGAATATTTAATTTTGTATCAAATTAATATACTGCTTGAAAAAAGCCTTTATATCTTACTTAGTAAATAAATGTATGTATTTCGCCAGATATAGATAATGAAAATGTTTGAAAAATCGACCAAAGCGATGATGTAACTGTATTCATTTTGTTCATTCAGGCTACACAATATTCAGGAAAATATTGAAGTACAAATGATATGATAGGTACTTTTAAAGTTTTCAGTCCACCTCTTTATAGGACAGTCAGTTACAGCCTTCGGATGAAGAATTAGCATTCGTCACCATAATAACGTCAGGTTTTCGCTCAAATGTTCTCGACATGTAATACAAACAGAGTGAGTGGTCATCAATATTAGACAATGACAGTTCCATTCTCGTAAGCACTTCCTAAAGATGTCGTCCGCGTTAAAAACTAAATAACAGTCGAACCAGGTGTGAGGAGACAATTAGGATATAATCACTATATTTGGAGTGTTGTCACGGAGGTTCCGAGAAGCCCTTTGTTGGCCGCCACCCAGTAGGGAATGTTTGCGAATGGGCTGAATGACGCTGGCTCAATATTTGCCTTACGAATGAACGAAACAATGCCCAGTGGGACAGTCAGTGTTTCCTGCAAGACACGGGCAACCGAATAAGGGATCCTTTCATGAAACCTACTAAAATATTTTTTTTGAAATGCAAGTCTTACTTAAATTGTAGGAGTAGATAATGTCCATTAATTGTTGATTTACTTGTAATAACATACCTTCATTTTATTTTTTGTATATAGTTATGAATATTCTGTGCAAAATAACACGACTCATAAAATATTATTCTTTTTAGACGCATACTTATGGACATAAAAACATATACTAACTTTTCCAACTCATTTTATAATCCATAAATATATTTTGTCATCTTGATATAGAGTAGAAGTTGCCAAAGCGTGTTGGAGAAAATCAACCTTAAAGGGATTTTGGCGAGCAAGGGCGGCCATGTTTTCACGTCGGTGATATCTCGGCGGGAGGCACGACCACCATCACCAATTCTATTGTATGTTACCCAAATCCGTTCTTCACTTCTAAATAAGTTACGCTCTCCATATGTCGCACTTAAATAAATTATTCTCACTAAGTAAGTCGACACAGCACGAGATTGGCAATACCGATCATAAATTCGAAAATAGAACTATGTACGTTTGATTGTCCTATTGTTGTCATGTTGGTAAACTTGTTAATGTTCGAGACGTGTTCGTGTATGCAACTTTTGAACCGCATTGTGGCGCGTGAGTTATTCGCGCCGCAGTTCCGCGCGATAAAGATGCCCCCGGCGGGCATTCCGCTGCGCC
>DWGJ01000857.1:0-24307 GCA_018246895.1 Aspitha aspitha aspitha | reverse complement strand
CAGGAATGGGACTGTTAGTTATATTAGCTCAGTCAGTATGTGTTAGTACGAGTACGTGCAGTTAGTAAGTGTTAGTAGTTACCCTATCAGTTCAGTGTGGTATATTTTAGCGGTTTAGCGGATTCTTTTTTATTTTGAAGGGTAATTTCACAAAACGTTCTTACGTTTTTGTTGGCTTCAACAATTACATGAAGCCTTAAGTATTCATATTTACGGATATCATGAAATTATACGTAAGACACATATTACATCGATATCATATCGAGAATTGCTTTCGATTCGAATACGTTTAATAAATGTAATTTTCAACAATAAATCATATAAAACACGTATCTAAAGCTATTCTGTTCTTCAATAAGTTTTATCCCTATTGGCACAGCGTGGTGGACTATGTCTCTAAAGTAATTTCACTCAATAATAACGAAAATTCAGATTCACGATCGTGATTTAGCATTGATGAATTCCCCCAGAACCACTGACGAAATACCATACCACAATAGGTGATACTGAGAATAACCGAATAGGACTATATGTATAGGCACATTGCCATTGAATACCCAACATTTTCACGAACAAGGGATACTGAGTAAACTGGAAAGGGGTCGTACAATAATAAAACTGTACGTATTTCAGGAAACGTTAACAATGGATTCCATCAATCGAACTCCGAATCCTTTCTTATTCGCGTAATCCCGTCCATCCGCCATTCATATTCATGTATTTTTGGCAGTTTTTTCGTACACGAGATCACGGTAAGTACGGGGTCTTCTAAATATCTTAGTATGTTCAAAGAAATTTGCTTGCATTTCTCAATTTTTTTGACATTGGGAGATTGATGTACAATGCTGCGGAACTTGGCTATGATTACTGTAACACAGTTACTTAAGAAGACGGCTTGCAGTAGAAGTTGAATTGTACAAAGCGTCACGTAAGAAAAAAGCGTTATGCTATCTCCGTGCGACTTGTTTTCTCCGTCTCTTTCTGTTATACATACATATATGCGTGTAGTGCGAGTTTAAGATTAAATCAGTGCAGTATCTTGCGCGGCCATTTTTATAACTTCAATTAAGTAATCTTAATGCATGATAATTTGTTAAAACTTGGTATTTGTCTAAGAGAAAAAATAAGTGTAACCAATAAGTTCGATCTCCCATGGCACCTAGACTTTTAACTGCAATTGTTATAACAATTATATAACAACACTTATAGGTGATACTAATAATTTTCTAGTTTTACTTCTGATTCTGTAGGTCGTTGAGAGCATGGCAACGTAGGACGGTGTTACAATCAAACCCTTGTAAGAACATTGTTATAAGTGTCTGCGCCGTCTTTGTTTTCAGGCTGTAGGGCATGATCGTATATTCTATTGTCGTAGCTTTGAAGGCACATTCTGTACGTACTGCAATGTAAAATGTTATAGGAATAAAATTTAAAATCTGCCATTTTATTACTGTCATCGAATCCTCTATTCATAGTTCCAATGAGGATGTCATTTGGGGTGCATATCTATATTTTATTTTACCACAAATTAGATTGTACCGTGGCGCAACTAAGTTCCTTTTAATACAAATTGGCCTAAAATTTGTAACGTTGATTTTTTTCTTGGTGAAAAGGCTTAAGATTAGAAGCATTAAAATTCGAGATACTTCAACGTGCATTGTTGTTTTAGCCTATTTATTTTCATTGAGTCAGTTTTTGCGCGAATTCAAACATTAATCTTTTCAATGTTCTGATTTCATTTCATAAAAATAACTTTAAAAAAATCCTTAGCTAACACATGAAGATAATTGTCAGCAGTCAAAATACTCTGGTGTGTGGCAATAACGCATTTTCGTTGCTTCCGAAGGCACTGTTAACGAAATGACCTCGTTACCGTGTCTTTTGTAATTTAGCTAAAAGGCCCAGTGCGGGTCATGTAAACATTTATATGTTAATTGTGATTTCGCGCACCTCGGCCACTATGGCCGCGCACGGAATTAACCATGAGGGTGACTTGGTAAACAGTCGTTTCAATTTTTGTCAGGGTTTTACTACCTCTAGTCTCCAGTGGAAATGAGAGCTGGGTCGGTAATCCTCGAAGTGTACGAATCTTAATGGAATATTTTTCCAGGAGAAAATTTGAGTGGATCGCCAGACATTTCCATTATGTTGTCCTCTTTGAAGATTATTTTTTGATAATTGTTTTCTTGTTTTTACGAGTACAGCCTACCTTAATATATCCCCGTCAACCAGATTTGACGGCGAAATAATACCGCTACGGCTAAGATATACCTTTTGTAACTCCTCCTGTTTATTAGGTACATATAAATATATAAATAAAAAAAAATTTAAACAACTGTTCACGGTCAATGTATCGAGTTATTTTCGTTTCGGGATCGTGATACATTGGTTCGATGCAGCTTTTGATCAGATAATTTAGTTATTACTGTAACAGGCTGCCCATGAAGGATTGGAAATTGGCTGTTATTGAATGCATTCCTGTGGCCAGTATCATTCCCCCATTTATGCATGGGTATATTTTTATGCTCGTGTCGGTACAATGTGGATATTCTCCAGAGATCCGATTGAGGCTAATGAGAGCGGACGCGGCTTTGTTAATACAAATGATTTCGCTTTGCTGCTGTTTTTATCTTTAAAGTAGCTCATTTATATACACAGAGGAGGGAAAGTAAAAATATAGATGTTTTTTTATTTATGGCGATGGTTCATACAGAAATAGTTTCATAGTTATAGTTTTATAGTCACGCCTATTTTGCATCCATCAGATTTCCACAGGTCACATTTTCCCAAACTTCTGTCGCCTATTAACATCATTGTCTCACATTAACCAATAGATTTATCTCATTTTCAAATTGTGAGGTTATATGCTGAGCTCTTTTGAATACAGTGAGGTTTTTGAGCTATTAAAAACCAGCTGTTTATATCAAGCGGCGTTAAAATAATGAATTTTAAAAAGTTGTGGACTCTTTTGCATACTTATCTAATATAAGCAATCTTCTTCAATATCTCGTAAGACAGGTATTAAGAAAAAAATCCTATTTTAGGTTCGTATTTTTACTCGTAAAACGCTTTTGGAGCGACAGAAGCCATTAAACTATAATAATGTTTGTGTTTGTGCAGCGTAATGTTGGAATATGAGCTAAAAATATTACGAATCTATCAAACCCAAGGTTGTCATCTTGGTATTAGGTCTTTTGTTTAACCATTTTTTATAAATATTACGTCATATGTATGTGATGTATTCAAGAATATATTTTTTGATCGGCGCCCGTCATATCTTTTTATCATAGTCAATTGGACCTTTGGTTCTCATATTATGACTGGATGTTTTGATGACGAGTGACAGTGAAATTCTACCATGATTTCCTTGCCATTGTGTTATTCCTAAAAGAATTTTGGGATATTATGGACAAAAAAATATTTGAAAGAATATCATAATTGCGTTAGGAAAAAGAAATGAGATTAGAAAAACACATTCCATATATTGTATTTATTAAACTTTGCTGGGAATAACAATCCGTCTCTATACAGATTCCTACCACCTTATCGTAACCCTGCGGCCTGGCTTTATGTGTGAGAGAGATGAGCAAAAAATGAACGGAATTTTTTTTATTTTCTTTCGGGTCCTACATGCTTTATGATTCAATAGCCTAAGTTTAAAAATGAAAGTCAACAAATAGAATTCACACAATTTTATTGTTTCATTACAATTTCAGCCTTGCTTTTATGTAGTTTCTTTTTACATTATTTACATCACACACCCCGTCTTGCATCTGAGTACAAATCCGTAAAAAGTTTCAATTTCACCATTAAACATAATAATATATTCCATTTATTTACGCAAATATGAGATGAAAATGACATTTATACAATGACACTATATGATACATTTCGATATACGTAGTACATAGGAGATCTACAGAAAGACCTAAGTCTTCCAAACCCAGACAATAACGATCATAACATTCTCAAATGATTGTCAGTTGAACTGCAATCACTTTTCTCGTACTGTCATTGACGCGATAGCCCCAACGTATTGGCTAGTTGCGAACACCTAGCAACTACCTCATCTTGTAGAAGGCTAAACGCCATTGCTATCAATATTAATCCAAAAACGAGATATGCGCAGCAAGCGATTATCTGTATATATTCACTTTTCGAGTTCTCGGTTGTTTGTTTTGAAGTAAGAAAGCTTGTAGGTACGAAATCACCGAAACCAATAGTTGCTAAAGCGATAAAGCAAAAGTACGCAGCATCAAGGAAACTCCAATTTTCCCAAGCAGAGAAGATAGCGGCTCCGACGCAGATGTACGCTAAGAGTAGGAACAGGACGATTCCGACAGGAACGTGGCAGTGCTCGATGGTGTGGCTGTGGTGCTGGACGCTGGTGGAAGCATCGCTGCTGGGGACAGCACAGCTCTTCGTTTTCCGAGTTTCCTCGTTCCAGATCAAAGGCACTCGTGATGGGGTGTCGTGAGGACAGACCCTGGAAGCAAAAATCTTTAAGTGACTAAATCGTTTGGGTTAAAAATAATAGTAGTTAAAACATTGACTACCATAGGTACTGAATAAAAGTCAGAAATGGTAGTACTCCAGTATGTCACTTTTTGTATGTGTATTTAAGTATAGTCAATATAATTTCTTTTTAGTCTAACACCTTCAGTTTCGTAGCACATTTTAATATAACCATGAATTTCGTTAGGTAGCAATATTTTTCAAATATGCAAAATCTTACAATTCATCGGGATCCTCGGAATCGTCAAGGTCTTCTTGGCTTCTGTTTAACATTACTTCCCCGCATTCTTCAGCTATTAGTTGTTCTATAACAGCACCTCGTGGTTTATGAATAGTCCCTCGTCCTCTGCCTCGGCCGGGACCGTGTACTGTTGCTAGACACTTCATGTTTCCCACGGTCCTCTTTCGGTCCAGAGTTTGTGTTTGAAGACCTGATGATGTATGAGGTTCTGTAAGGAATTCGGATTTAAGAATATATTTTGCTCAAACACCAATATTTATCAGCACTGGCACTCGATCATGGTCATAATTAAATGTTCATTAATGCGTTCGATATCAGACAGTTCCAAATTTGATTTTGAGATCAGTAATTTACTTATGAGATTAAAATTAAAATAATATTTTATTTCTACTGAACAATTTTAAAGTGTTTGTTAGCTAATTACTTGTTGGGGTTCAAAAAACTAATTACAGTGCCCTATCAGACAAGATTTTAGGTTTCAACGGAAAGCAGTTAAAAGAAACTTAGATTGTATTGTCAGATTAAAAAAGTCTTACCATCAAGTAATATACTGCGTTTCACACGACCAAGCGTTGCTGCTCTGGGGCTCGCTGGGGCGCGTTCAAATACTTGAGAATATTGTCCTCTGTCTCCTGCTTTCGCCCGAAGGGTGCCCGGCGATCTGTGAGTCCGCGGTGGGAATGACGTGTACTGATTGTGTTCAGCTGGCTGGGGAAGTAGTCGCTGCTGTTCGTGTAGCTGGAAGTGGTTCTCGAGCTGCTTGTAAAATAAAAGAACGATTTGGTCAACTATGAAAATTAATGCATAAAATTATTTATAGTAACTTTCGTACTTAGCATGGATGATAAGTAATCGGTCTTGATTGTCATCAGTTGTAAACTTTTTCAGAGACTTTTAAGGTGGTTTAAAACAATATTGAGCACACGGATTATCCATGTACAACATACCCACATATTTATTCTGGTCAATGCACGATTAGCCCTGAATCAAACAGATCCAAATATTAAGGGCACCTGACAACAGAACATTTTCCCCTCACCTCTCCTTCTTTCCTCCATGTATTTGGCACTTTGTTCTTGGTGGCTCTCAGCCATCCTAATCTCGCTAAACGTGCTAAAGAGGCCCCCAAGCCTGCGAGACAAGCGAGCGTTAGAGGTACCCCTGCTGCTGCGTAAGCCACTGTTGCCGCTCGTCCAGCAGCGGTTCGAGGTGAAACGTTTCCATACCCTGAAAAAAATATTAATAAGATATTATTAAAAAAAGATTATCTTTTAAGGATTGATTTTTTCTGTAAATTAAATAGCATTACTTGATATCTAAAATTATCCTTAAGTAATAAATTTTTTTCGTCCCGCTCCTTTGACTCTTTATCTATTAAAAAGGAAACTTATTAATAATGTACGGCATCGTAGTCCCCCGTATGTTGGGAACCTTTCAATCCCCATAAAGATTAGCGGAATTAAGTGCTCCATCGTATCGGAATTTCCCGGATTCCCTCTTACATTTGGTAACGCTAAATAATGACATCCATCCGTCTTAATGTGTGACACAAGTAATTACTAGGATAGGTTTGTAACAAAGCGGTTCGATGTCGGAAAGATTGACATTTTTTAGAAAATATGGAGACTAAATTAGAGTTTAAGATATTGTTTTTTTTTATCACTTGAGCTGGCAGACCGGCAGACGCGCCACCTAATGGTAAGTAGTCAACGTCGCCTATGGACATTGCCAACACCAGAGGCGTCGCTAATGCGCTGCCAGCCCTGAAGGACTCTATTAACGCCTTTTTTTAAAAACCGCATTTAAAAACCGCACACAAGCAAACTGAATTCTTAGAAAAAATATTAATCTGGTCGCTATAAGGAATTAATTTACTCCAATCACAAACCTATGCTATGGCACATAGACAGACGCATAGTACAGGGGCAAGTTGACGGTAAAAGAAGTTGCGGTAGATTTACAATGCGCTAGGCTGATCAGATCAAATCGGCCGTTGAAGGGTCATTTTACGAATGCACTTAAAGAGCGACGCCATTTGAAGAGTGGCGCCGGATCGTAAAACGAGCCACCCATCCTGAACTGATAACGACGAGGAAAGGAATCACAAACCTATAGTAGTAATTAAAGTGATGCAGTATATCACAGCGCCGGAGAAGGTCCACTTGGTGTCCATTGCCAGCTCGGGTGGCGATTCCGACTGTCTCGCCGCCGCCACTATTGATGACTCAAATTTGCGGAGCTGCTCGTGCACCAGCCGCGTCCAGTTCCGCTCGTAGAGAACGTTCAGCCGTTCTGAAACAATGAAACGCGAATGATTACGAATCTGCAAAAAACTGTTTTAAGCTAGCCATCACTTCAATCGCATATAATAAAACTGTAGAAGAGTTCAATTCTGTTCATTGAATAAAAAATGTAAAAAATACTCGCGGTAAAAAAATCAGTCGCGGTACAAGTAACAAAAGCCAAGAAAATTCATTTTGAAATTTTTGTCTGTCTGTCTGTTGTCCGGCTTTCACGCTACTAGACGAATTTTGGTGAAACTTTTTTGTTACCTACATAGCTATGAGTCTTCGGCAACATATAGTTATTTTGAAGATCGAAGTGTCACATTGAAATTTTTGTTTGTTGTTGATTGAAGTTCGTCGGGATAGGTAGTATTGAATAGAAAAGAAAGGAAAATGTACAGTCTTCACTGTCGTCTGCCTCTATTAATACAGATTAGAAACAGATGTTGACCCGTCATGTGTTAGCAGCTCATTAAAATTCAAATTTAATAATTTGCCAGACTAGCAAGTACCTACGTGGTACAAAACTCCAACGCCCAAAAGTAAAAAGGAATCCCACGGAATACCCTGTTTCTCTTAAGAGCCTATTATAACTTCGATGAGGCTCCGCTCAGATTAATGAGCCCCGCAGTCACTGACGCCCTGTTTAGTTTAATCAAAACTGAAAAGAGCCATTTAACTTTTAAGAGGCTGAAACTTTTCTCAAATGTATTTGACGTCATAGTAACAGTTGTATTGAATCTGGAAATGTTTCGACAAATGCTTAATTATCATCTTATTATACTTCACTAAGTACAAGAGTTGCTATACTTATATTCTATTATACTGTAAATACGCACTAATATATTCTACACAATAATACATATATGGTAAGTAATGAGTATCCATGTGCCAGCTTAAACTTGGTGTGAATTTGTCCCTGATATTACTTCTTTTACAAATTATCTATTGTTGACGATTATGTTAGACTTTTATAAAATTAACCAATAGTCTGAAAGAGCTTGCTGGAACGAGGAACGTAATATATGTGTCGTACGTAATACGAGTATATATGTCTGTCTAAAACCTAAAAGAAGCGTTTATTCGTCCTTAAAAGAGAGAGAAAATACAGTCATCCCAAGAGAGACTATGCTATTTTCATTAGTACAATAGTATTACAATACAATAATATTGACTCACCTGTGCCTAACGTGGGTCAATTCAGAGCTAGTATCTTAAAAGCCAAGTTATATCGTCTCTTGTACAACATACTACAGAGCGGTCACAGCGGTTCATATTTTCGAATGTTACATGATTAATTTGCAATTGGTATATTCGTATGACTTACGTGTGTACGTGGTATAATAGCTCAAGTACATAGTTTGCGACGCAATAGAAATACACTATAACTAGTATCATAAAGCGTGTAATTTGTTTCCAAACTTATGCCTAATATATGCAATATATGTTCTTATAACTGATTTTCCCCACAAACATTCCTTAATCAATACCTTATGTAAATGCCACAGTATTATATATTGCAAGGCTTCTTTGTTAAAATTCAATTTGAAATTATATTAACACGAAACGTAAGACAAAATAATCAGCTAGCGATGGATGATCTTTTGCGAAATTAATTGGGATTCTTAGAAAATACTTCACTCATAAATAAACACATCTTGTTCAAAGGCATCCAGCTAATTGATTTCCACTTTATCCGACCTCAAGGGTTCATTAATTGTATATTTTATATAATTACGACTTTGCGAAGTTGCGAGTTAATTATATGAATTTAATTTTAATAATCTTTATTTGTACAGTTGTAAATGTGGCAAGTTCTGTAATCAAAACAAAACTAACGTTATTATTATTCCATTATTATAAATGGCCGTTATCTTGAAATATTTAACTATTAAAGGAGAAATGATTTCTATTGCACCTATCCTAACATCGGCAATGTTTGATCGCTTGCTAGAAAATCCTTCAGCAAATAAGCCTGAACAAACATTGATATTTGACCTATACTTACGGCCATTACAATTTTATCGCCCATTTCATGATTTGTACACGAAACGCCCTTTGTAATTGTTTCTTGGCGTGCAACAAAGTGGCTTACTGCACTATTTCCATTTTCACTCTGGCAGTTCGCTACCAGCAATAAAATAAATGCTGCAATTTCAAATCATAACTCGGAACATTTGGATTTTAAAGTTCATAAAACATTATAGACCATTCGTGAAGTTTGCCGGAATACAATTTAGAGTTTACGCCTGCACTCGTAAAACTTCGAAGAAAAACCGGTTTAACGATGGCAAAATTTGCGGGCGGAATTAATTTTACGCCGCACGTATCTTGGCAAACCGATACTTCGTTTAAATAGCAAGCCTGTTGTAAGTTGTTCAAGGTGAACGCAGATTATTTCTGCTGGAACTTAACGGATTCACAAAATGCTTCGTGATATTATGAACTTCTATTCTTCTAACTCTCCCTCCGTCTCTTTCTACCTTACAGCTTGTACTTTAGACACATTAACATAGTAATCTAAATTCTACTTACATGCAACGGTTGAACAATATTTACAACCAATACGAGTAAATCGAAATCTTTCCAATCTTATACAATGTAAATATGTAATCCTATTAAAAGCTTATTGTTCACAGCAGGTTGTAAAACATCCCCGGCCGCGATAAAATCAACAAGCTGGCACATTATAACAAAGGGTCGTTTATGCAAACTACCCACATATCGCACGCCGTGACGTCACGAGCGTTCAATGCGCGATCACGAACTCAATTCAGATCCTCGCCCAAATGGGCCAGATACGTACCTAGTCTTCACACCGACATTTTTAGGGAGACGTAATCTTTATTGAAAATTTCATATTATATACATACATAAGTTATGTCAACAAAATGAATGTTTTCGAATAGTCTCATATAACATTTTACTGGATGGAAAATTAATCGACATTTTTTTTTGTTTATTGTAAAAAAGGAAAAATAATGCATCATAATTTTATTTTCAATAAAAAATGATTTTCTTATAGAAACTATCATAAACATAGTGTGTTGTAAATTTAGTAGGTATTCACGTAATACCTACAGTGAAACTCATTAAAACACTTCCCAAACTAAACTTCATTAAGTAGGACAGGAATGTAACGTTACTCTCTTATAAAATCTTTCAAAGATGAACCTTAAGCGAAACTTTTGCCGTACAGCTAATTTACATCATCCCTTTGATCCTCGACATTAATCTGTAAGTTTTCGCTTTTCAACTATTGCTATTTGCCCAACATTTCCTACGTTAATTACCTAGTCACCGTAAATACCACATGGACCGTGAATTCGAAATGTATAATGAAGCCCTTTCAAATTGTTAAAAAGAAAAAATCTTTTTAGCTGCCAGTATACAAAATAAACTACAGCGGCACTGGTAGTCAAAAATTACGAGAAAATCGAATTTCCCAATCACAAAAAACTCCCATCGATGAATACCTTAGCAGATCGCTCGACGGTATTTCACGGAAAATTCCTAGCGCTATCACGGTTCTACGGTCGAGTGGATTGGAAATAAAATCGAAACGAAACCGTGAGTCAGGCTCAACACGTGCATTCCTCTTCCTGATATCGTGTTCAGGTACCTTAGATATTTTCCATCGTTATAGATTTATTTACGATCAGAAGCGCAGCCTTCCTATGTAAAGAACATACTACATATTACCATCGATACAGCCCAATAACATTTATAAGCGGCAATTTGAGACTTTGTACATTAACTACAAAAGCTCAACAGCACTTCAATCAAAAATCTCCGAAGACTCTACTACCGACATAAATTTTTAAGCGCTGAATTAGCACCGTTTTTTTCTTTAGCACTATTTTGTTTTTACTGGTAAAGTTTTATCACTTCGAAGAACAATTGTGCGGGGAATTGTCTGTTCTCAGAACCGGTGTAGTGTATCCGCTGCGCTTTATTGTATGAATTGTTTGTCATTTTACGGTCACGCGAAACTTCGCTCGATCTCTGTCGTTTTGCTAACGCTCGCTATATTTTTATTTATCAACTACTACCTTATTTTCTTTTTCTTTCTTTAGGTTTTTTTTAATACTCATTACGACCAACAGAATATAATAATGAAATATATTTACACTTTCATGTTTTGTCAAAATATATATATTGGGACCTCACGCATTTCGATAATGCAAAGACAGATATATTACGGAGTAGTATTATTTTTTCTTCTAATTTAGTAAGCAAATACGTAATGTAATTCACCAATATTGTAATTGTACCAATATTGTAATGTAATTTACCAATTTAAGAATGGATTTCACAACACTATACATTTAACTTACAATAATCTCTTTATTCAAATTGTTAACAATATTATTATTAATTATAATATTCTGTAGGTGTCTCTATTCTAAAACATTTAGTTAAATAATAACAGTGATGCAAAAAAAAGCTGAAACCACTGAAACAATCCAAAATCTATAGAATACCGATCATAGCGAATGATCGAGCATCAAACAAATTAAATTTCCGACGTACATCAAAGGCAGTTCAATCCGCTTCTCAATTAAAAGTTTGACTGACATACACACGCGTAACAGTTGTATGTGTATGCACATATATATACATACGTAGGTATATATTCCATGCGATGGTACATGAAGTCAAAATGATGTTAATTCGATTATGAAAATTTTAATCATAAAACATGAAACTGGCCCGTTGGCCGAATGGTTAGAGAGAGACCCTGATTGCAAAACCGTCTCGTGGTTTCGATTCCCATTTAGGACAAACATCCATGTGAAGCGCTTCTTTTTGTTTGTGACTGGGTGTAACAAAAATACCGAAATAAGTATTATGTATGTATATTATGAATGTATATCAAATGTCGGGTTACCATAACAAGCAGGGCTTAGAAGTATCCCAATTAGCGTGAGACGGTATCCATATCATTCGAGATTGTTCGCAGACTTGAGAATAGAGATGGTCATCTCTAGTGTAGATATGGCCAAGCATCCAAACCCTTCAGAGCGAAGCACAAATTGTTTCAATAACAAACGCATCACAGCAGAATACATATCAGACGCTTCTACCGATTTTCAATTAAAAGTTTGACACATCAAACAGCTGTTCCATCGTGTGCGCGATGTTAAACACTTTTGTAGACGATGTTACGTTTATGTTACCCGATGTTACATTCATATTCATCGCGCAGACTTCGGAATTCACTCGAGATCCATCGACTCGAGCATCGCTGTCGATAAACAATGTCGTTTTGAGAATGAATACCTGAATACCTTTTATTGCTCCATTTTCAACACTTATTGTTCCGCCGTAAAAGCTGTTTTTTATTTCTTTAATTACTTACAATAACACGCCACGCAAATATCAAAACGCAAACGCTTTTCGTCCTTCGTATAGCACTCATGATAAGAAAATCATCTACGAAAAGATATAACGTGTTTAATTTAATAAATTTAATAAAGAGCATGTTTTGCTACATTGAACTTGATGAATTACACACAAGTCTCACTTAATGAAAACGTGTTGTAACTGGATGAGGCCAGTTCCTTAGTCAGCTAGTTAGTTACAGTAAGTTACAGCTTATTTAGTTACAGAACTCGGCTAAGAGATACAGTTGCCTGGTTCAAGTGAAGTACAATTGCTGACATTGCAAAACGTAGCCACGCTTTCTAAACTCTGACTTAGCTGCTAGACGAAGTTGTGGTCAAACGGAGTCTGAAATGGTTTCTGAATATGGGTTTTGGCTTTTGAATGTGTGAGTTAAGTAACAGTTAGTAAATTCTTGGTAATTGATTTGATTTCGAACATTTGGCTGCCTTTAATGTTATTTGATAATAGATATTATCGACAAATAAAATGATATCCTTCCATTTAGTAGAAAAATCGTTGCAATCATAAAACATAAATATATACATATATTCACCTGATTTCAGTCATAATTACGTCAGTTATAATTATTAAGAAATATTTTTATTGTTACTACCATTACAGTAGTTATTAACGATAAGTGTTTGTATACTTTTTAAGAGGAAACCATAAAAAAATAACCTATTCGTTTTGGCACGTAAGTATATGATTCGCTTCCTTTTGCACCCCATTATACTGTCTTCTAACGCTATCATGCGTTAATCCCATCATTGTGTATACTTTTGTCCTTAGATATGTATACATAAATCTGAGTATTTTTATGACCGTCTTTATCTCGCTTTGTTCGCTCGGAGTAATCGCTATAAGTGATAAGACCCGAGTATTGTATTGTGGTTTATTTGGCTGTAATATATTTTAAGTAGCGGTTACTTTTCAACAGGCTATGGAACGTATGGTATAATCACCTCAATTTCCTAATGTGTATGTTTATGAAATTAAGCGCATGTTTAATGCTGGTAAGTTTACTGAATAACATTGAGAATAAATCTACGCGTCGGACTCTTAGGATTTTCTGTTTTGTAAGAACGGTAATGACGTAATCAGAATGATTACGAAAATGTTCGTACCGATGTAAAATAAGGTTAGTTATGTTCCTCTTCTAAAATGTCCACAACGCGTACGAAAACAAATTGTAAAACAGCATCCTTTTGCTTTCAAAAAAATAAAACCGCTCCGTGACAATGCAGATGTGGTTTGAGAATCTTTCCCGTGATTACTGTAAGCCACAATGCGTGAGTTTTAATCACGACGGATCTTACAGGACAATACCGCGACCGTTTCATAGTACCTACACGATAAAAAAACAGTATGGTTTTTTTCTTTATTGTACATAGAAACGTGTACGCATTTCTAACAAAATGTTGAAGATTACAACTGGTCTTGTTAAGACGTTTTTCCTAATGTATCTCACATTCGAAATTCAAATCTACAGTTTCAGGAAGTTTCATCTTATGGAATACATAAAAAACATAACGATACCAATCTTCTTTATTTCTGGCAAGTTCTTCGTAGTTGAGATTGCGATCAACCCCGTTAATAAAATAAGAAAAAATATTTAATTGACATTATTTTAACTTCCAATAGATCTACTCGTATCTATGGAAAAGAAATAGGTAAATATTACAATTCATGTGAAATAAAACTGCACTAGATTCGCTGAAAAAACAACCACAAACAATTTTCATAGCCATTGTTGTAATGTGTACTGATAATCAAAGCCTCGAGGGATGTAAAAAATTAGCACACTTCAACGTGGTCCCTAGCGCTCTCCAGGTTGCCATTTAGACAAATATATTTGGGGCAAACCTACATAAATTGATGTGACATGGGTGGTTGGGGATATGAGATCACACGTGCGTCTGAAACCGGATCTGCCCCTTGGGAATAAAAGGTATGTAAATTTTAACCGTACGACATTATTCTGAAAATCCAAATAGAAAGTAATCCATTTGTCACTTACAAACGATACCGTATTGAATTAAGGAATCTTATATGTTTTTAATAAATAAAAAAATGTGGTATGTGAAGTCTACCGATCCGCACTTGGCAACCATGGTAGACTATGGCCTGAAAACCTATCATTATGAGAGGAAATCCGGACCAACAGTGGACTAATAAATATAAAAAAGGGTCGAAAAATCAAGTTATGATTTTTAAACAACAACAAGAAACTTTAGGACCAATTAAATATTATCAATATAATGACTGTCCAAATAGTCCAGTGGTTAAAAAATATGACTGCTAAGCCAGAGGTCGAGGGTTCTCACCCGGGAGAAATATGTGTTTGTATGATGAGATGTAGATCTAATTCTAAAGCAATATTGTTATTAGGACTAATAATAGTAAATAACTATTTACAAAGTTTTAAAGTAAACTATCTTCTAAGTGTAGTAAATAAAAGTTTTAATAAAAAAGAACAGCGAATCGAGTATAAGCATACGTGGTGTACGGTGGATATGAATCTGAGTTGTTTTCATTAGACGATCGATTGCTTGGAGGGTGGCCAACGCAGGTTCGTAATAACAACTTGGCATGTGTTAACGTCTATGCTAAATGGTTGATATTTCCTTTAGCCGTTTGGGTTTAATTGAATTGTAACAGTATTTTTATCATAAAGATATCACAAAGATGAAACGATAGTTTCGTTACAGTATTATTTAGAAAGCCTCCTTTATGTTTCAATGGTATTACATAAGTAGGTACTTAATATTACTTTAACCTGAATCAATTACAATGTTACTTTGTTTTAAAAATCAAAATCCTATTATTATTAATAGTAGGATAACTAGGTACTTTCAGAATTTATTATCTACCATCATATTTATAACATGATAGAAAAAATACCTATATGGTAGACTGTGAAATACATTTTGTAAGCATTTCAAAATATTGTGAGCTATTGAAAAGCTATGCTATAGCTTCCGGCGTCCACAATCCATTCAAGCGTCTTGGATGCAATCGCTCGTAATATTTCTCGATAAATCGAGAAATGCAATTTGAATTTGAAAAATATGAGCACAACGTGAATAACTGTTATTCTTGAGATCCATTTGCTCAACTATATTCAGAATGGACCTTCACTATTTATATTATTTGAAAGTATTTGATACATACGTATAATGCGGGATTATTCAGATAAGTTTTAATTTTATGTCCAATAGTAGAACATGAAAATGGACGACAAATCAATCATAAATTTAATTTATTTACTTGTTTTTTTTTATTTAATTAAAAAATAAAGAAATCAATAAATAAACACGCGATAATTTGAAGAGTCTACTTAGTCAAAAAGTATTTAATGCGTGTCAAGTGCCTTGGAGCCTTTTTTGAAATTAATTAAAGAGGAATGTTATTTAATGCCATTAATTTAAGAGTTTTGGAAAAGTAATTTTGCATGCCTATTAAGGTAGAACATACGTAGACTTTTTTAAATTGTAACACCTATGCTTCTAACCATACAAAACTTGAATTTAAATTTGAATTTGAATTCTTTTATTGGTCCACTGCTGGACACAGGTCTCCTCTCATAGTAAGTGAGTTATAGGCCTCAGTGTAACACGCTGGCCAAGTGCGGATTGGTGCCTCCTTCACTCGAACCAGAGCTGGCAGCTCGCCAGTTCATTAGTCGTTTGTTAAACCAGCAGTAAACTTTGATTTCAATATATTGACGGCAGTTGAGTTTTATGTGAGTGAAAATAACACAAAATGTAACACATTTTTGATTCATGTTGTCATTCATCATTCCAAGGTACTAATACCTTCGAAGATAACTCAATAGTTATCTTCGTAATTCGTGTAAAACATGCAATACAATATAATATTCTTTATTACGTACACTACTATAAAATAAACAAATAAATATATAAATAAAGGAAAGAAATTCACCACAAATGCGATCTTTTATGTGTATAGTACATACTTTCATCAATTCGTGTATTCCACTTTAAGGCACAGAACTCCAATAGTCAATGCTAGTCTTATGTAAAGCTACTGTCCTGCGTCGCCTCAATCTACCGGCATTCCCGTCTTATTGTGTTTTTACTTTTTTGTTTTTTTTTCTCTGTGCCTCGTTGGCCAATCAGTGATTCGAACCAACACTTTGAACTTTCACTTACAAAGTTTGTTAGCAACTTCAACTTCGCCGTGTGCTGCAAACAAGTAAAACAACTCTATTTTACGTCGGTTTTACGTAAAAACTTTGATAGACAGTGTTCTCGATAGAGCACATTTATTCAATATTTAGTTTCGTTGGAATATTGCAAAATGTGTGTTATAAGAGTACTGTACAAATTCGAATTTGTATTTAAATTGAAAAGTTTTGTCTTGCATCTATCGCTTGTAAAATTAAAAAATGAAAATCGCGACACACTACCATTGCAAGATGAATTTAATTCTATAAAATGAGAATCACGAATATCTGAAACTTTGATAATATATTACTGCAGTTTACGTTACAAAGTTTGCAGCGACATTCCGACAAGAACTTTCCACCATTTATCAAATTAACGCCGTTCAAGTTGAAGAAATAATCTAAGCTTTCGCTAATAAAACGCATAATGAATTTGTCATTACGAAGTCAAGAACACACTTTAATTGGACGGAGGGAAGTTGGAAAAATAAAGTTTTTATTGCGATCCACCTAATCAAAATGTTCCCCCGTTTGAGAGTTCTAGCGGTGTGATCCTCACAAAGTTATCGTTTTTAATGACTTGTGACTTTTCGAAGTTATAATACTTGACCTTTGATATGGATGACATAGATTTCTTCACCGCCTTTGAATCCCTGTGGTCGGCTCGGAGAAAATGCGAATTAACATTAAGCCCGTCTTGTGTATTACAATTTCTTGGTTCAGTAAAGCATAAATAATTAATGTTTTAAATATTGCCTTTTGTGTATGTTTTGTTATCTAGTTCGTTTTGTATATGTTTTGTTATATAGCCTTTATCCGAGTACCTACTTCTTGCAAGCTTTCGTAATGAACTTAACCTTATTTCACGTTTATATTTATCGTGGGGTACAAGTTCTTTCCATTCGCATGGAATATATGAAAAATGACTCAGATATCTAAGCTGATGCGACGAGATTAAGTTTAATGCTGAAAATCCAAACGCTATTTTAACGTTCTATAGAAAAAACGAGATTTGGGCCCAGCTAGGATCCAGGCTTTTTGTGTGAAAGTTCATCAATTCCCCGGACGACGCGAATTTAGGACGCAAACCAAACATGGCCCCGTCAAAAGCAAAATGTTTTTATATCAGTCATTTTGGCACGTACAGCGCTTAAAGCAAGTACTATGTTGTTTTATATACAAATACTAGTTGACTTGACCACGCGTTGTCGTGGTTATACATATATGTTAAATCATATATGTCAAAATCCCGTACCATGATGTCGTTACGACAAGTTAAGTCGTTCCTATAAGAAAACATTGATTTTGCAATAAAAATGAGATTATCAATTGAGATAAAAAATATCCTATAAGTTGGACCAAATAATAGATATCTACAAAATTTCATTGAAATCAGTTCAGTGGTTCCGGAAATTAGCGCAAACGAACATCGTCCCATGGGATTTTTATATATACAAGGAATCTATATACTATATAGGCTGTGGCTAATTTCCAACGGCTACAGTCGAATATGATGATAACAGTCGATTATGACTTTCAAATTTAGATCTATGCAGACACTATTCGCAGTTAGGAAAATATATGTATATTACGAGGTTTACAATATTCGTCTATTCATTTTGAGTTCTCGGAAATATCTTATTGCTAATTATGAATTAATCGTCTCATTTCCGAGAATGTCCGGAGAGACAGTGTTTCAAACGAAAGCTAATTTCCATACCGTTCCTTATAATAAGTATATAAAATATTTACATCAAATTAAATTTGATTGCTGAAACCTATGTATATTGTAAAAAAAAACCAATATCGGAGCAATAATTTTATTTAATATTCCTAACACTAAAAGCTAATTATATGTAGGTGCCATAGAACAGTTTGCGTAGAAACATTGCGTAAAAACATTTTTTTATTTAATAAATTGCACATAATAAAACACATAATACAGTTTTATATTTTTTCATATTTTAATGAAAAGCCGGCTTGAAGAGATGTTGTATGTACAGATATGTTGAAACCGCGCTTTGTATAACATGGCATAAATAAAATTTAACCTTAATTTATTTTTCCTAATTCAACATTCGCGAGAAAAAATTGAATAAAAATTGTATAATGAAATTAGCAGGTTGACAGTAGCGTAAGTCAACAATGTGAAAAGAGTTATTTTGAACTCTAAGAGTCGTGATATTTAAAGTAAATGAAAAAAGAACCCATACATCAGTATAATAGGTAATACTTTTCAGGTTTCTAAGGTTCTAATTCAAAAGTGAACTGCGGAATGGTAAGTGAAAATACTCGAATGAAACAAAGGTATGTGCTGTCGTAAACTTAAACATTATTATGCTAATACTTGAAGGAAAAACTTGTACCCTTTTTTACGACAATTACGTGGACGGAGAAGTATGAAATTTGGCACAGTTAAAGTTTATACGGAGAAGAAATTAGATGTGATGAAACCATTGTTTACAATGTGGTCGTCAATGCCAAATAAAGAGTTCAAAGAAATGTCAAATGTTAAATATAATTAAATTATCCTTATTCATAAAACATTCGTGTTTTTTAAATGACTCGAAAATTAATACAGATAATAATTATCGATTTAACGCACTACAGTCGATTTTCGACCGCTGAAGTAGCTCTAGTTTCAATTAAAAGCTTAAAAATTTAACTTTTTTCAGTCAGAGTTACGTGCCGGAATTTGAACTCGGAGTATCGGTGTAGATGACTGAGTTTCAAACCACTATGCTATAACTGCTCTCGACGTGTCACATAATAAAAGCTAATTGGAAATAAATTCGTTTACAGTCCCGCAGGCAGGCGCGACGAGTGCGACGAGCCGTGAAATGACACCGAATGATCGGATCACGCGTATTCCTCAAATCCAATTAATACAATATTTCCAATTTAATTGCACACATCAGTCACAGCTGTCCCAATTAAATTGAATCTATTCTTTTCGATACTTTTCAGGCTTTCCGTAGTTGCGCTAAAAACTTATGCCCAGCAGTGGACGTAAACGATTCCAGCTTTGCCGTAATTGCCATTTTTAGGGAAGTTACAAATTTGGGTGCTGCTTAATTGCCGTTATAAGGGTAGAAAAAACAATAAAGCAACTTCTAAGTATCCGGACCACAATACTAAACAGTGTAGAAGACATTACGCACAGATGTGTCGCTACCTTTGACGACAAAGTGCGGGTGTCACTAAGATCTTTCCTGCAACATTAATCTACCATCAAAGTACAGTAGACAGAACTAAAATAAACGACGTACGCAATTATTATAAGTAATCAGTTTCGGCCGATTTGAGAATTTAATTGAATGAATTAAAGAGTTAGAATTAGAGAAGTTATAGTAATATGCCTTTTATATTTACATTTCAAAAAAACTAAACAAATTTCTACAAATTAATGTTAGCACGTTTCTTTTGTTAATTATCGAGATGTATTACAATAAGAGCGAATTGGATATCAATTACTTTCAAGTACCGCAGACAGCTGCGACGAGTATGAGAACGTTAACTGTCGTTTAATTGAACGGGATACTCGAATGGAACTTCTCATTTATCGTAATACAATTTCATTACTATTTTTTGGAATTAAAGATACATATGTTTCTTTTTCATTCACGTTAAGAACTATTGAAGGGATATTGTATTAAAGCGGCGGTACCCTGAAATGGTTAGCTTCGTTAGCCTTATTAAACATCAACGGGTGTAATAAAAACACGTTTATATGTACATACCTACATCTCAATTTATACGATTGGAGATACAAACGGAAATTGACAGCATATTTAAACATTAATTAAATCAATTCCGCCCGAGATTCTGGAGTTTAATTACAAGAGAAAAATCAAACACATGTGTAAATATTTATGTAATGCAGACATTGATTGACAAATTAATTAATTAATCGACAGTGCGTAATTAAAGTGATGTTAAACGAAAATAGCACGATAAATGCCCCATAAAAGTTCTAATACTGCTGTCGGTTGCAAAATTTTCAATTCAGAAAAAAAATTAAATTCTCTATTTAAAATTCAAAATTTAAAATTCTCTATGATGTGTGAGTCTGCCAGTCCGTACTTTACCAGTTTGATAGATTATGGTTTCTAAACTCTTTCCTTCTGATAGGAACCCCATGTCCAATAAAGAAGCAGTAAAAATAGTTAAGCGTTGAAAAAACCTTTATTCCCATAAGAAGGGTTTTAGAATATATTGATCCTGTAATTTTATTATTTCAACAGGATCGTGTGTCAACACATTTGTAGATTGGGCGTATTTTATTGAAGACCTTTTCGGGACCTTTCTATGTACGAAGGTCTCGAATTGATTACAGGTGTATTAGATTTCAGTGAATTTGTTTTTCTTGTTTGGGTAAAGGACAAATAATTCAATTTATTTCATATTAAAAGGAACTCGAAATTTTGTTTCAACATCAAAACAGGTGATAAAATCTGAATTTTCGAATGAATATTGGTAAAAAGTATGCCTCTTTAATATACCTATCATAGGAATAACTTACTCTGTTTAGCTGTGGCACAACAGTGGTGATAAGTTAAGCGCTATTTGGGGCTGGTATAAAATATAAATATAAAATATGCTCTCTGCCTACCCCTTTAGGGACCTGGCGTGACGATATAGAAAGAAAGAAAGAAAGAAAAAAAGAAAGAGTTTATTTTCCGCCATCCGCACCATGACATAGAAACAACAAAACAGAAAAACAGGAAAAAGAAACAAACAAATGAAAAAAATAATAATGAAATCGTAGCATGCAAAAAGGAATTAATCAATTAAAAACTGTAACAAAAACAAATTTTTACACGCACATAGCAATACTTTATGCCTGTATGTGTCATAGAGGGCCGGAAACGGCACGGATATGTATGCATATATGTATAAAATATAAGATATTATGGATATATGTAAATGTATCATGTACAATCATTATAAGTGTAATTGCGTAAAGTCGGAAGTTCATTGGCAAGTCATTGGTATAGCATGTCTAAAGTGCATTTACGGTTTTTAAATCATATAATAACAACCAATCCAATGTCTTCTTATGAGGATTGAGCTGAGATTTAGACAGACAAGCATCGGGAGGTACCTACTAAGGCTAGCCGTTAAAAGCTAGAAGGATAAGAGTACATACACTTTGAGAGCCGGTGATTTACATTATACATAAGCAGAAGCTAATTTTCATTTTAATAGTGTTAATTTAAGATTCGAGCCGCAGTTAAATAGAGCCATTGGTCATATCCAAAATGACGTGAGCGAGGCAATATCGCCCGGTAACGTCATAAAACTTTCGTTATCTATGGCACGATCCATAATTAACGCGTGATTTATACCACTAAGCGCGGCAAGGGGGAGCTGCATTTAAATGAGTTTGATCATGAAATATATTTTGATAAAATGAACTCATATTTTTGTAAGGATATTTCGCTTCTTGGAAACTCCTTTGAGAGCGGAAATTGCACAAGCGTAATATACACATCAACATAAGATACACAAACATTATTGTGTACAATTTTCATATCACGATGTTCGTTCGCGATGAATTCCGAAATTGGGAATATAATATTGATAGCCGGCATTCGTACCAAGGCTGCTCTGGCTGGTCAACGGTCACACATACAATAACTGACCGCGCTCGACATTGCTTACTTACGTGACCTGCTGTCTTCATGAAATATACGACCTACTTCAATTTACGGAGTAATTAGCACAATGACAATTAAATTACGAATCAATACGAATTCCCAATATCTATACCTACATATTAACGTTACATTTGACAATGAACTCTATCAATTCGGTAAATAGTTCATGAATATACCAACGGAACTTTTCACAACTGAAAGTAACTTTCTACACAACAAATAAATTCGCTGTCAATGTAGTTGTCGATCCGGAAGTCATAAGTCAATCATAGCATCAATAAATTAGATTCGCTACAATTGGCGCAGAGTCACGGAAACAGCGTACACCTGTCTGTAGCTTGTCAAATACTGTCAGAACTTCTGACAGCTGACAGAAAGATCGATATCGATACAGGGATTATTTTTCAAAGAATAAACAAAACATTAGTGGGGTAAAGTGACAGAAATGGAAGTTACATTTTGGATGAAAGCGGTTAGGGAAACCGACTGCTGAGTCGGGTGTTCTAGGTTCGATTATCGGACAAGTTATGTTCAAAATTATAGTATATCCATTAACGTTGATTCAACATAAAAAGAACGGATGTAGTTTAAAGCAAATATTGTTAGTATCACAATAACTTTAATTCGTACTACGAAATTAATTGCGGTGATAGGAAACTCAATTTACCGCAAAAATGAATATTATAATTAACCGGGATAAAGTAACGAATAATATAGGTAATATGCATACACTTTTATATCGGTTAATTAAAACGTTCCTATACGTCGCTGCGTCAATATTTTGAGTCTTTATGAACCGTGCATAAATCAAAAACGTAGCAACATTTACGGAATGTCGTTATATTTTTGCATGTTAAACGAGACAAACTGCGGACGTAAAGTTGTTTTATACTACCATGTTTAGCACTACCAGAAATTTAGTTCATTAAACATTTAGAAAATCACCCCGTTTCAGTGACATCATCAATGAGGATGACGTCATGAGCTATCGCGTTCTTACGCGCAATGTTAGCTTGCAAAGGTCACGCGTTTCGGACATTCCTTTATTAATCTAGGCCTGTACAAATACGAGTATACTCGTATACTTGCATACAACAAAATTGGAGTGTCTGTCTGTTGTTACGTCAAAATGAAAGCTTATTACTAAAGGCAAATGGATATAAAATCGACACTAATTACAAAAAAACCAATTGCAGCAATCTCATTCTAAAATAGGCAGAACTTAATAAAAATGCATATCTAATTAATTTCTAAGTGATTTCTTTACATACTTAATTATTATTCACTTTGTTTAATTTATGTCGTAGTTAGGGCAATAAATCTGCCGATAAACAAATTGTGTGTAGTACCGCTTAACAATGAAAATTTAAAAATACCCGTTACTGTTGTTTATCGTGTCGTGTTTAGAATTTTATAAGGCTCTGTTCGTGTTACAGCTGTGAGTAAATTAACTGTGTCGCTTAGAAATATGATATCATATACAATAGCAGTGAGGGTGGAAAAGTGCAATGTTTTTATTGATATTGCATTGTACGATTGTAAGATTGCCTTCATGATCAAGTAGTTGAAGACCCTGACTACACATCGCAGGTAGTGGGTTCGATTCCCACTCTACACACATTTGTATGATGAGCGCGTTTTTGTTCAGTATATATAAATATGTAATAAAAATGTCTAATTATAGTACGTATAATTATTATATTTATCAGCTGTCCTGTTACCATTAAACAGACATTGAATTGCTTAATTTGAAAGTAAATTATAAGCCAGGATTGAAGGATACATTGAGTGGTAAATATACATAAATACATATCGTCACGCCAGGTCCCTAGCGGGGTAATTACACAATACTAATAAATATAGAATACAATCAGAATGTGGAGAGAATGGATGATGAAAGAATGACGAAACAGATGCCAGGGGAGACCAAGACTGTCCTATCTCGACCAAATACGAGTAGGTCAGACATTGGCTGATGGGGGAGTCAAGAGCCTCCGAAACCGGCGTGTATGCATGAAGAGAATGATGAATG